>CAUYSK010008618.1:0-24699 GCA_963575035.1 Avahi laniger
GTCTCCACCGCTTAGCAGCTCGTGGCCAAGCAGGTTTCGGCCAAACCCTACCCGTTCTCCTGCCCTCGCCCTCGCGCCTGGGCGGTGTCGGGCAGATCCCGGGTGCATTGCTGAAGTGTGTGCAGCAGAAATATCTCGAAGAGGAGGGGACTCTCATTTTAAACACAAGCACAACACCGTGGTCGGTCAGACACAGTAACATCAAACATCTAGCCTGTGTTCGGATTGCCCTGGCTGTGTGTTTTGTTTCTTTAGTTTGTTGGAATCGGGACCCACACGAGGTCTATATACAGTGTGTGGTTGACATCCGTCCTCAATATCTCACCTGTACTTTCCTGCTCCTTCTTTTATTTGTAACTTGGATGGGGGAGGGGTTTGTCTGGCTTCTTGGATTCTGGATTTTGCAAGTCTCCCCCCAGCACTGTCTCCTGCAGACTGGGTGACCACGTGCAGGCCTTTTGTTCTCAGGAGAACACCTGAGGTAGTGCCGTGTGCCTTCTGTCGCACCACACCAGCAGGCGGTGTTGTCTCTTGGTGACATTAAGATTGGTCCCCGGGCTCAGGTGCTGTCTACCTGACCCATTCACTGTAAAGTCCCGCTCAGTGTGCCACCTGATGTTTTCAGTTGCCATTGCCTAGATCCATTATTTCACTAGGAGTCGTGAAGCAGTGATAATCCTAGTTCTATCATTCCTGCATTTACCTGAAATAATTCTACAAAATGCATTTCTCCTGGGATTGGTCTCCTCGGGCTGCCATAATAAAGTACCACACACTAGGTGGCTTCGACAACAGACCTTTATTTTCTCACAGCTCTGGAGGTTGGAAGTCCAAGATCCAGGTGCCAGCAGGGTTAGTTGCTGGTGAGGCCTCTCTGTCTCGCAGACGGCCACCTTCTTGCCATGTCCTCTCGTGGCCATTCCTCCGTGCCCACAGGCGGAAAGAAAGTGGGCTGATTTCTCCCCTTTCTATAAGGACATCAGTCCTGTTGGGTCAAGGCCCCGCCCTTATGACCTCATCTAAGCTTAATTACCTGCTTAAAGGCCCTATGTCCAGGCCAGGTGTGGAGGCTCACGCCTGTAATCCTAGCACTCTGGGAGGCCGAGGCGGGAGCACTGCTTGAGCTCTTAGGAGTTCGAGAACCAGCCTGAGCAACAGCCAGACCCTGTCTCTACTAAAAATAGAAAAATTAGCCGGGTATGTTGGCTACACCTGTAGTCCCAGCTACTTGGGAGGCTGAGGCAGGAGGATCACTTGAGCTCAGGAGTTCGAGGCTACAGTGAGCTACGATGGCACCACTGCACGCTACCCAGGGCAACAGAGCAAGACTCTGTCTCAAAAAGAAAAAGCCCTATGTCCACATAGTCACATTGGGGAGTTAGGATTTTAACATGAATTTGGGGGGGAAGGGGACAACATTAAGTCCATCCACCCCTCAATTATTTGCTTATCTTGAGGTACCACTTACACAGGAAAGCGAAGGTTTTGAAAAATTGGTCTCTCTTACGAATCTTTAAGGAAGTCTTCAGTTAGAAGACTTTTGAGTGTAAGGTTTTAGACCCTGGGGTGAGTCAGGTCACACCTGCTGCTGCTCTGACTGCCTCCTCCCCACCTATGGCCAAGCCTTGGGATAATCAGCGTGTGGAACGTTCTTAGCTCTGAAACACTAGCCACATGCAAAATACTTTCTTACCCTTTATTCCCGTTTTGTTTTCCCCACGTAGGAGGAGAAGAGACGTAAAACGACACCCAAAGAACCGTAAGAATTTACTTCTGTCTTTATTTTTAATCAGGCAGTGCCCGAACCAGAATCAGTTCAGAGAGACTGCCTGTTTTTGTCTTCATACAAAGCAGACTGTGATATTTAAATGACTGTTCTTAGAACGGAAAGATGAAGGGGCTTTCGGTGAATCGACCGAGCAGCCTTAGCTTTGTGGGGGATCGGGCCTGTGAACGCAGGACCGAGGTGATCCGATTCCGTCGCGTTAGGCGGGGTTGCCCCATGCCAAAGAGCCACTTGGGACCTAGTGCCTGGCCCCTAACTGCAGCGGGGGACGCTCGCCTGGGTCAGGCGCCTCGAGTGTAAACCTGACAGGGGCGATTTGGTACGTTCTAGAACGGCCGAACAAATGATCTTGTGCTTCTGTGCTTTGTCCCCAGAACTGAGAAAAAAATGGCTCGAACCAAAACAGTCGTGAGCTCCAAGGTAAACGTCTGTCTGGGAATAAAACAAGTGGCAGCGTGGACAGGGCCGCTGCTCGGAGCCGCCGCCCTGAGCGCTGTCTGTGTCCCCTCCCCCAGACCCACCCTCCCAAGTGCGTCCAGTGCGGGCAGTACCTGGACGACCCGGACCTCAAGTACGAGCAGCACCCCCCGGACGCGGTACGTGCCACCTCTTCCCGGCCTCTTCTGTCCCACCTTCCGTGCCCTGCTTGACCGTCCAGTGTCCCGCAGGTGGATGAGCCGCAGATGTTGACCAACGAGAAGCTGTCCATCTTCGACGCCAACGAATCTGGCTTTGAGAGTTACGAGGCTCTTCCCCAGCACAAACTGACCTGCTTCAGGTAACTGACGCGTTTCGGGTGTGTGTTGGCTTCACGGTGACGGCACCTACGTCCCTGAAGACACCTACGTTCTTAGCAGTCTGGTGAAGTTCACACCTAATCTGCAGCATTTCCTCAGCTGTTCACACTTCGTGCTGGTGTGGTTTTGAGGGGGCATTTTTTATTTTTCTTGTTAAAACGCTACATGTTGCATCTCCAGTCTGCGCACATCGTGAAGGTCAGACATGTTCCAAGGAAGGCAGCTCTGTGCTAGCTACGGATCTAGGTAGTATGGCTGTAGCAGCTCGGTGTCCCCGCTTTCGTGAGACAGAAATTAAACAAGTGTCACCTGTCAAGTAGTCACAGCCACAACAGAGTCTAAAAGCCTGGTGACACTCAGAGAATGGGCAGGAGGAGGGAGCTCTGTGTAGAAGGGAGGGACAGTGACTCAAGCAGAGACCTCGGTGGCGTAAGAGAACAGCCGAGGCGGTAGCTAGGGACTGAGCACCCCAGGTGGGGGGACAGCAAGTACAGGAGCTTGGGGAGGGTGCTGAGGCTGGTGTCCGGGGTACAAGTGGTAGGGGTGCAGTCGGGGCAGGTAGGTTCTTATAGGCCGTGGCAATGATGCTGGGGCCTGCTCCAGGCCCATGGTGTCTGGCCTGTGCCTTTGCTGGGGCTCAGTCAACCCTCGAGTGGGCAGAAGCCCATTGGCATCCCCGGCTCCATCTGGTTCCCTGTCCCTGGCAGTGACATTACCCTCGGAGGCTTCCCCTTCCCCACGGAACAGCCTGGCTCCCCCGGGAGCAGCCCCGCCCCCTTGCGGGCTCAGCACGGTTTCCTTCTCTCCCTGGAGAAGAGCACGGTGGCAAAGCCCCTTAGGAACACCTGTTAGAAATGTCAGGCGGACGTTCTCTCCCCGGCAGCCTTTCCCCGTGCCCGCACATCCCGGGTTGGGGGCTCGTGCCCACTGGGCCAGGGCCCCCCATGACCCATGATTGGATGGTGGTCATGCCCCTTCCCGCGTCCCCATCACCATCAGATCTGGGTCCAGATTGGGATGCTGTCCATCCTTCAGTGATCCCCAGGGCCTGGCCAAAAGCCACAGCACAAGTGAAGTGTACTGCAGTGGACACAGCCCGCGGTCATGCCCACTGTGGCCTTTCTCGGGACAGAGGCTCGGAGAGAGCCGGCAGCAGGGGCCAGGGCTGCTGGGACTCCTGAGTGTCTCAGCCTCCTCCTCGAGTCAGGGTCTGATGTGGACTCACCCCCGGAGGGTGGGATGAGGACACACTTCCCAGGAGTCACGTGCCTTGTAGCAGCAGACCCCTGGAGCCAGACGGCCTGTGCTATTTAGGAAGTCTCCGTGCCTCTAGTTAGCCTGAAAGTGGCAGGTGGGAACAAGCCAGGGGTGGGGTCTGGCCTACAAATCGGTGGGTCCTGCCCCTGCCTGGGACTTGGAGCTTTTCCCGCTGTCTCCTCCATGGAGTGAGCCTCCGCACAGCTCACGGGGCTGCAAACTGGAGCCGTCTCTTCCCTGGGCCCTCCCTCGATACCTGTTGTCTGTGAGTGCCTGTCTTTGCCATCGGACCTTGAGTCCTGAGGGTAGGTCTGCCACACCTGGCTTGGTGTACAGGGTCTCGGCTTAAGGTCTTCAGCTTTTCATTTTTTAAAAGTTTTGTGAGCCTCAAAGATGAACATTTCTGGCTTTTAGGGAGGTGCTAGTCCGTTTGAGTGTGGTCAAGGGGCTACTCTTCGAGGGACCTGTGCAGACCCCATGTGGGGCCCTGAGGCTGGCATGGCACCTCTCGGGGGGGTTTGGGATCATGTTCTCTGTCTTAACTAAGAGGAACGTTCTCCCCAGTGTCAAGGGCCGTCTGGGCAGTGGGACTACGGATGCCTTCCTTATGCTTAAGAGTTAGCCCCCCAAGTGAGGCAGAAGCCCCTCCTTCAAACCCCTGACGTACCCCTCTTCACACTGCCGTATAACCTGCTTTGTGTTGCTTTTTTGAGGCATAACTCATAACAGAAAATTAACCATGTATGAAATACCGTGGACGGGTAAATCCACAAGAATAGAAAGCAGATTGGTGGTTGCCGGGGCTGGGGCCCAGGGGAAGTTGGGAGTTACTGCTTAATGGGGATGAGGTTTTATATTTTGGCGATGAAAAGGTGTGGGAGCCGAACAGAGGTGGTGGTTGCACAACATGGCAGAATGTGTTCTGGAAGCCAGTGCTCTTCCCACCGTCTGATCTCTGAGCATTGCCTCTGCAGACACACATGCTGTCCACACACAGGTGGGAGAGCCAGGTAGATGCTCTCGGTGGTGGGACCCCATGCTTATCTAGCATTCTTGCAACCAAGAAGATGACTAAGTCTAGGACTTGCATGTAGTTCTGTGGCCTCATGCCTGATCTCAGCTCTGGTCTGAGACCAGCCTCTTGGCTCCGCTGCTGAGCGCACCCTCTGTTCCCTGTCCAGCGTGTACTGCAAGCACGGCCACCTGTGCCCGATCGACACCGGCCTCATTGAGAAGAATGTCGAGCTCTCCTTTTCCGGTTCAGCAAAACCAATCTATGATGATGACCCATCTCTTGAAGGTAAGAGGAATGTTCCAGGAGCATGTTTGGGACGGATGTCCTCAAACAAAGACTCACTCACCGAGCCACATTCAACCGGAGCTCCTGCTCCTTAAAGTCAGGGCTTGCGACTCTGTGCCCGGGACAGCGGTGGGCAAAGTCGCTGTGCTGGCTCTGAGATAAGAACCATCACAGCGACTTTGATGCGGGTAAGAGCTACCAGCTGAGCTGCGCAATCTGAGTGCACTTAGCCCTCCTGGGGTGTGACATGGGACATAGCTCTTAGTCTGTTTCCTTTTGGGAAACCATCTCCCCTTTTTCTGCTTTAGGTGGTGTTAATGGCAAAAACCTTGGTCCCATCAATGAGTGGTGGATCACTGGCTTTGATGGAGGTGAAAAGGCTCTCATCGGCTTCAGCACCTGTAAGTGTGTGGCCACCTGTAGGCCGTCCTCGGGCCTCGCTCTATCCTTCCTGGGGGTTGGCCGGGCTCTCGTGGGAAGTCTAGCGGGCTTGCAGAATGCCACGTGACCCTGTGGGAACCATAGCAGGTTCAGTTGGGATGACCTCTCATGTTAGTTACAACTGGCTTTAGAGCAGATCCTCCAGTTACGAGAGCAGGTATTATTCTTGCAACTCAAACCCAAACTGAATTTCCAAAGCCAGAGAAGAGCTTACCAAAGCCCACTCAGCCAGTCTGCCGCCTCCAGCTGGCTGGGACAGGCCCCTTCCAACTGAGCCAGCTGGAACTCGTCGTGCTTTGTGTTTTTGACATTTGGGTATGGAATGACTTCCAGTCTGTTGAGTAAACTTGATAGATTCGTCCCTCCCCTGTGGCCACCATAGGTGCCATCAGATCCAAACCCCTTTTTAAAACATCACCTGTTCACCGCAGCATTTGCCGAGTATATTCTGATGGACCCCAGCCCCGAGTACGCACCGATCTTTGGGCTGATGCAGGAGAAGATCTACATGAGCAAGATCGTGGTCGAGTTCCTCCAGAGCAATCCTGACTCGACCTACGAGGACCTGATCAACAAGATCGAGGTGAGAGCTCGAGGCTCTTCCTCGTCAAGGAGTCACACCCGAAACGCACATCTGGAACCCATGGAAACGGCTCTTCGGTGCCACGAGAACCGTTTCGCTTAAGCATAAGAGAAATGCCTGACTTTTCTTTCTTTAAGACCACTGTTCCTCCTTCCGGACTCAACCTGAACCGCTTCACAGAGGATTCCCTCCTGCGCCACGCGCAGTTTGTGGTGGAGCAAGTGGAGAGTTACGACGAGGCCGGGGACAGCGACGAGCAGCCCATCTTCCTGAGCCCCTGCATGAGGGCCCTGATTAAGCTGGCTGGGGTCACGCTGGGACAGAGGTAAGGGCGCGGCCCGCACGAGACCAGAGACCGAGGCGGGGAAGGCAGTGCGTGTCCTGTGTCCTCTTCTCCGGTTGGCTAAACTGCCGAAAACCTTTCTCCCAGGCGAGCCGAGAGGCGTCAGACCATCAGGCACTCTGCCAAGGAGAAAGACAGAGGACCCACGAAAGCCACCACCACCAAGCTGGTCTACCAGATCTTCGACACTTTCTTCGCAGAGCAAATCGAAAAGGATGACCGAGAAGACAAGGAGAACGCCTTCAAACGCCGGCGGTGTGGCGTCTGCGAGGTAACCCTGCCTAGGTCGTCTCTGAGGAACACCGCTCAAACGTGGCCCTAAGACAGAAGTTGGGAGAAGGAGTTGGTAGTCTGAGGTGGCCCCTGCATGCCTCACGGGACAAAACGGTGGAAGGGCAGAAGTCAAGGGGAGGTGTGCTCGGGCACTTGCTGTTAGTGCCACTGTCCCTAACCAGAGAGCCTGGTTTCCCGCGTGGGCTTGTGCTGTTCACGTCTCCCTGTGAGTGGAGGCAGCAGCGCGAGGGCCGAGGGAGCGGCCACCCGCCAGAGGCGCAGCCCGGGGCAGGAGCTGCCCTGCCTCAAAACCCCTGGGAAGGCGGGTGCCTTGTCCAGCGTAGATCTGAGGCCTTAGAAGGCCTCTTTTTCTGTGAGTTCTTTAAAATATATATTCACTTCACTATGGAGAAATTAATCCCCTAATTCTATGACCCAGAGATTAGGCATATTTTGGTATCTATTATTCTTTGGGACGATCAATTAAGTGTGAAAATACGGCAGCTGGCTTCAGAACCGCCCTGTGTTCACACTTGACACAGACTTGGGGCCTTCCCTTTTATCTTCGGTGGCAGCTCTTAACAGGAGTTTGCATGCCCTCACCATTCGTATTTTGGTTTCATTTTTCTTTTAGTGCATGTGTGGCCAATATTTATATTTACAGCTCTTAAAATCTTTTTTTTGGAGATAGAGTCTCACTCTGTTGCCTGGGCTAGAGTGCCATCATGTCATCATAGCTCACTGCAACCTCACACTCCTGAGCTCAAACGACCCCCTACATAGCTGGGACTATAGGCATGCACCATCACGCCTAGCTAATTAAAAACTTTTTCTTTTTTAGAGATGGGGTCTCGCTGTGTTGCCCAGGCTGGTCTTGAACTTTGGCCTCAAGTGATCCTCCCATGTTGGCCTCCCAAAGTGCTGGGAGTACAGGCACGAGCCACCGTGCCCAGCCTGATTGACCTTTTTAATGCCATTTGTAGGTTTGTCAACAGCCTGAGTGTGGAAAGTGTAAAGCCTGTAAGGACATGGTCAAGTTCGGTGGCAGTGGACGGAGCAAGCAGGCGTGCCAAGAGAGGAGGTGGGTTGGGCTGACTCTTGTTCTGAGGGTAGAGGGGCCGGCTTTGCATGGGACAGCCGGGTGGACACGTGCAGAGGGACAGGACTCCTTCGTTCAGCGTTATCCCCAGCCTTTCCCTCTTAATCTGGCCAAAACAGCCTCAGTTGGTTTTACTTAGAGAAGGTGGCTTTGTTAAAACAAGTGACTTTGCAGGTGTCCCAATATGGCCATGAAGGAGGCAGATGACGATGAGGAAGTTGATGATAATATCCCAGAGATGCCGTCACCCAAAAAAATGCACCAGGGGAAGAAAAAGAAACAAAACAAAAATCGGATCTCCTGGGTTGGAGAAGCCGTCAAGGTAACCTTGGACGAGCCCTCTGTTGGGTCACTGCCGCGCTCGTGATGAGCAGGTCATCTCCGGGCATCTTGCCAGCCAGACCGCTTGGGCAGCCTGAGCCCTGGCGCCAAGAAACCTGTTTATTTGCCCTGTGAGAACAGGACTAGCTGAGAGCGAATGTCCCTTGAGTGTCACCTCCTTGATGTCCATAAGCTGGAGATACAGTCAGCTCACTTACAGCGTGAGGCTGACCGCCCCGGGTGCTGCTGTGGGCCCAGCATGTGGCTGAGCCCCTGCCGGAGGGCAGACACGTGTGTCGGGTGGTGTGTGTGCCCTGGCAGGGTGGAGGGCTGGAAGGGGCCTGAGGGCCACAAGGCTTTCAGGAGGTGGCAGCTGAACTGGGACGGAGGTTAGATAGGAGCCAGCCATGTGAAGCCCTGGGGACGTCCTGCGCTGCGGTGGCAGTGGGCTGACCTCATTGGAGAAAAGGGAGGAGGCTTCTGTGGCCAGAGTTGACGGAGCAAGGGGCTGCCAGGCGGGAGAGAGGTCAGGGGCCGGATTGTGGGTGGCAGTGTTAAAATCGAATCCCGGACCCTGAGTGGTGGTCGGCACAGGCGCAGAGCTGAGGTTGGAGGGTTGACGGTGCCCCGGGCTGCAGCATTGGCCGTGGGAGCGGGGGTGCTTAGTGGCCAGGGTGCTAGAGCTCCTGGCTTCTTCTTAATGAAATTGCTGAGTCACCTGCTAGGTAACGTAACAGAGGATCACGCAGGCCAGTCCTAGCAAGGGCCTTCAGAGTGGTCCTCGCCTGAAATTTAACTCTCCTTTTCAGACTGACGGGAAGAAGAGTTACTACAAGAAAGTCTGCATTGATGCGGAAACCCTGGAAGTAGGGGACTGTGTATCTGTTATTCCAGATGATTCCTCCAAACCGCTGTATCTGGCGAGGTCTGTATCCTTCCCTTCGCCTGACTGCCACACACGAGTAGGAGATGCCTGTTTTGCCAGAATGGTGGGCGCAGCTCCTTGCCCTAGAGCAAAACCAAGAAGACACAAGTCTGCCTAAGTAGACTCAGTCACGTTAGAACTTTCTTCCCGTGCCCGTCTTCCGACTCCAGGGTCACGGCGCTGTGGGAGGACAGCAGCAACGGGCAGATGTTCCATGCCCACTGGTTCTGTGCGGGGACAGACACTGTCCTTGGGGCCACGTCAGACCCTCTGGAGCTGTTCCTGGTAGACGAATGTGAGGACATGCAGCTTTCGTATATTCACAGCAAAGTGAAGGTCATTTATAAAGCACCCTCAGAAAACTGGGCCTTGGAGGTGAGTTCCCGGCACCCATCATGGGCTCTTGCCTCTCGGTGCTTGCAGGGCCAGGCTGACAGCCGTTCCTGTCTCCACAGGGGGGCATGGATCCCGAGTGCCTGCTGGGAGGGGACGATGGGAAGACCTATTTCTACCAGTTGTGGTACGATCAAGACTACGCAAGGTTTGAGTCACCTCCGAAAACCCAGCCGACGGAGGACAACAAGTACAAGTGAGCGCTGGGGCTGGGCTCAGGGTCGTCCTTGTCCTGTTGGTGCGCTTTCTACACAGATCACTGTTGCTTTCTGGGTATTTCAGTCTGGTAGGCGTGCCCCCCCACCCCGTGTTCCCTGCTCACCAAAGACTAGCCTGCCTCTATGGGAGTTGCTTTAGGTATATAGATGACCAGGGGTTACCTTTAATTTAACTTTTTTTTTTTTTAAAAGAGACAGAGTTTTGCTTTGTCACCCAGGTTGGAGTACAGTGACGTGATCATAGCTCACAGCAACCTCAAACTCCTGGGCTCAAGGGTCCTCGGGCCTCAGCCTCCTGAGTAACTGGGACTACAGGCATGCGCCACCATGCCAGGCTCATTCTTAAATTTTTTCTAGAGATGGGATCTCAGTATGTTGCCCAGGCTGGTCTCAAACTCCTGGGCTCAAGTGATGCTCCTGCCTCAGAGTGCTGGGATTACAGGCGTGAGCCCCTGTGCCCAGCCTGTTTTTCTGTTTTAAGACTTCCTGAGTGTCCCTCAGTGTGTGTGTCACAGATTTTGCATATTTTCTTCCATTTCTTAGGTATTTTCTCTTGAAAATGAGATCTTTTATCCCACTTTATTCTAACTGGGGGGGGTGGTGGCTGCTTTTAGGGAGGCCCTTTTTTCTTAAACATCTAGTGACTTGTGCCTTCGTTCCAATCTGTGTACCTCACTTCTTCTACTAGAAGTGGCAGCTGACGCCTCCAGAGCAGTAAGAGCAACAGGGAGGGCGCTTGGGCACGTCTGTGCTTCCGCAGCAGCCCGATGCTGGCATTGGCTTGGTTTCTCCACTTAAGGCATTCTTCCACTCTCCTTTAAGGGATTATTAATCAACAACATTGAACTTTGTCGAGCACCTTTGTAGTGAGAACAGCACGAGCCGCCTCTGCTGTTCTGAGTGTGTTCTTAACTAGATTCTAGATTCTGTTGACTAATATCTTCCGGATTTTGTCCTGATGACTCAAAAGTGGGCTTGGCTTGTAATTTTCTGGTTGTGTTCTCTCTCTGGTCTTTGGTCCCAAATAAGTGTCTTCAGAGTGTGAGTGTAAAGTACAGCAGAGCCAATTCCTTTGAGTGTGTGCAGGTATCTTCCTGTCCTGGTCCCCAGGGTCTGCGGATTAAGCCAGCAGCCTCAGGGCCTCACGTTTCTTTCTTTCTTGTTTTTTTTCTTTTTTTTTTGAGACAGAGTCTTGCTTTTTTGCCCAGGCTAGAGTGAGTGCCGTGGCGTCAGCCTAGCTCATAGCAACCTCAGACTCCTGGGATCAAGGGATCCTCCTGCCTCAGCCTCCTGAGTAGCTGGGACTACAGGCTTGAGCCACCATGCCCGGCTAATTTTTTGATTCTATTTTTAGTTGACTGGTTAATTTTTTCTATTTGTAGTAGAGACGGGGTCTCGCTCCTGCTCAGGCTGGTCTCGAACTCCTGACCTCGAGCGATCCTCCCACCTTGGCCTCCCAGAGTGCTGGGATTACAGGCGTGAGCCACTGCGCCCAGCCAGGGCCTGATGTTTCTGTCCTTTGTCCTTGTCCCTTCAGGTTCTGTGCAAGCTGTGCCCGTCTGGCTGAAATGAGGCAAAAAGAAATCCCCAGGGTCTTGGAGCAGCTTGATGACCTAGACGGCCAGGTCCTCTACTACTCGGCCACCAAGAACGGCGTTCAGTATCGGGTGGGCGACGGCGTGTACCTGCTGCCCGAGGCCTTCACGTTCAAGTGAGTGGCCCCTTTGCCCGGGCAGCGCTGGGGCCAGGGTGCTCCGCCATCTCCTCCACACAGACATCCCCGCCCAGCCCCTCGGTACCAGCTGCTGCCCAAGCCATCACAGCAGGGGCTGTGGCAGGCGGACAGCATCCGGCTGTCCAGGGTAGAGCGATGGCGGTTCCACTGCAGAGGAGTGTCCAGTCTGTGAGAAGTCAGAACCTGCTGGCAGGCAGCACCAGGGGCAGCTGGAGGCCTCCCCAGCTCTGCCTCTGACCAGCCATGAGGCTTTGCGCCAGGGACCTCCTCTCAGTCCCCATCTGTGAGAAGGACGGAGTAGCATGTCTCCCGCTAGGGCTCTGAGGGTCGACTGAGTTAAAGGGCTTAAAGGAAAAGTTTAGCAGATGGGATTCCCGTTGACCCAGAAGTAACTCACATCAGATGACTTCCTTGTGTGTCAGCAGAGTGAGGCTCTTCCGGGAAAAAAATCAAGGCCACGGACCATTTCCATACCCGATCCCTTCTGTGTTCATTCTAAGAACGAATGCGTGATTGGAATGACAGCCAACGTTTTCCAAACTCAGTTCGATCTCCTTTTCCTAGAGCCCCGGTGGGACCCACTGCGCACCCGCAGTTCTGTTACTGTGAACTGGGGAGCACAGGGAAGGGAAGTCCCTCCAGCCTTAGCACAGTCGAGCGCGTCACCCCCCGCCCCGGGCCCTGGTCGTCCTCCGCAGGGCAAGGGGCAGTGGGTGTGAGCACAGAAGCTCAGAGCACCTGTGCAGTCCGTCAGACTCTGGGGCTGGTGGGGAAAGCACGGCAGCGGAGACTTGACCTTGATCTAGAGCTTTCTAAGGGCACTCGCTGCGGTAGTTCATACACAAGGTGTTTCTGACTGTAAATGGCTGTTGTCGCTAGTCGGTCATGCTGACTCAACTACTTTGAGGTTTAATGTTCGCTTATGCCAAACGGTTGCTCTCGTAGCATCAAGCTGTCCAGCCCTGTGAAACGCCCCCGGAAGGAGCCCGTGGACGAAGACCTGTACCCGGAGCACTACCGGAAGTACTCGGACTACATCAAAGGGAGCAACCTGGACGCCCCTGAGCCCTACCGAATCGGCCGGATAAAGGATATCTTCTGCCCGAAGAAGAGCAACGGCAAGCCCAACGAGGCCGACATCAAGATCAGGCTCAACAAGTTCTACAGGTCCGCAAAGGCCTCTGCTCTGCTTCGAGGCCGCAGACTCTTCCAGAAGGCTCTGCTTGAAACGGGGTTGTGGCACAGCACCCACAGTCATATTTCAGGTGTTAGGTAGAGGTAGCTGCTGCTCCAAGTGTTTCTGGTTATCTGGTGGCAGTGATGACAACTGTGATGGTAGTTCACAGCCCTAAGTCCTTAGGTCCTTCCTTCAGGGCTGCAGAGCCCTTTCTCCAGGAGAAATCCCTAAGCACAAGTCAGAGGGTGATGGAGGCGGGGCGGGGGGGGTGTCTGCAGCTGCGTCTCCCGCGACCCCCAGAGAACATGCAAAGATCCGCTTAGGACTGTCTGGGCCTCTGCGACCCTCCCAGCTCTTCCCAGGCCCCCCTTCCTGTCTCTGGGGTTTTCTTTCTTCACGCTTTTCCCAAGCTCTTGGCTTAACTCTTCTGTTTTGGGACCCTAATACCTGGTAGTGATGAGGCTCTAACCTGAAACTAACCTGTGCAAGTAGGTGTACACTCACCTCACCTCTTCCCTAACGCAGATCAGAGATTTTCTGGTCTTTGTAATAGTCAGTTGCGATAACAGAAAAGCAGGAAGAGGTGCAGCTGGTACAGGCGAGGGAAGGAAGCTCTCGAGAGGCTTCTACAGGAGTCAGCTGGGGTGGGAGCGACCAGTCTAGCTGACTTGGGTGGGGGGTTCCATACCCAGGGGTCCCTGAGCACCCCCGGGAACGTGACGCCATTTGATTAGGTGTAAGCTCACAGCAAGAGAATGTTCCTAACGAGACATCTCCGCTCGCAGGCCCGAGAACACTCACAAGTCCACCCCGGCGAGCTACCACGCGGACATCAACCTGCTCTACTGGAGCGACGAGGAGGCCGTGGTGGACTTCAAAGCGGTGCAGGGCCGCTGCACGGTGGAGTACGGGGAGGACCTGCCCGAGTGTGTCCAGGACTACTCGACGGGCGGCCCGGACCGCTTCTACTTTCTGGAGGTGGCGCCCCCGGCTCACTAGAGGGGCGGCTTCAGGGCCAATCTTGCCAGAAAGCAGCTCACTGCTGGGTGTAGCTTGAATCATTGCAGAGTTCTCCGTAGGACAAATCCTGACATTCAAGTTGTTCTGGAGTTTAATTCTCCTGGTCTTTCAAAACTGTGATGTAGAACATACCACTTAGTGTCATAGTGAAGTGAAAGTTTATTTAAGGACCGTCGGGCAGCCTCTGCGAGCCTGACCAGTGTCTTGGTGTGAGTTGGGAAGGTGCCCTCACCTTTGAGAGATGCAGCTGGGTCCCTTTGGGCAGGTCCACACAGCCATGCAGGTGGCCCTGATTATGTAGAAGATTCAGGAATCTGTTGATCAAGCTGATAGCTTTTGAACTGTTCGAGCGCAGCCTTGCTGTGTTGGCTCATCTTAAAATGATACATGTCGGTGTTTCCCCGCGCTGCGCTGTGAAGGGCCTAATCAGACAGTAGCTTCCACACCGCGCTTTTTCCTGTTTTTACAATAAATAGTCCAAGGGCCTATAATAGCAGGAATTTCAGTGTTGGCCAGATAAAGTATTTGTTTGAATAGAATGGGGTTTCTTTTTTTTTTTTCCCCTTAAGTTTGCAGTATAGTAAAACTGTGTTTATTGGTGGCTAATTGGTTGTGGCCCTATTCAGGGAGAAATGAAGTGACTCTTTATCAAATTAACTTCTTAAGTAGCCCTTAGAGAGGGCACCAGTGCCTTTCTCCAAAGGATGATCACGTTCTCTCCTTCTCAGGCCTATAACGCAAAGAGCAAAAGCTTTGAAGACCCTCCAAACCATGCCCGTAGCCCTGGAAACAAAGGGAAAGGGAAAGGAAAAGGTATGTCCTTGTCCACGGGCTGCTTTTCGAGTCTGTCTCCTGTAACTCAGAGGTCGCCTTACGAACCACTTAACACGACCCGACCGACTCTGGGAGTTCCCACCTCCACTCCCCGCCCCCCCCAGCACTTTGCCTTTCTCGACCCACAATGAGGCCATTTGCGTGTGAACAGACGTTTGAAGAGAGCAAGGTTGGGTTTCATCTGTGGCCTGTCTTCTCCAGGGAAAGGCAAGCCCAGATCGCCAACGTCTGAGCCGAGCGAACCAGAGATAGAAATCAAGCTGCCCAAACTGCGCACCCTGGACGTGTTTTCTGGCTGTGGGGGGCTGTCGGAGGGATTTCACCAGGCGGGTAAGCTAGCAAAGCTGGATCGGGCAGGTTCTGCCTGAAAGGCCTTCCTGGCCCAGGTCAGAATCCTGACTCAGCCTCGTTCAGGAGGTGGAGAGCCGGTTGAAAGTGTTCCTTTGTCCTCTCGCGCGCCAGGCATCTCCGAGACGCTGTGGGCCATTGAAATGTGGGACCCTGCGGCCCAGGCGTTCCGGCTGAATAATCCTGGCTCCACGGTGTTCACGGAAGACTGCAACATCCTGCTCAAGCTGGTCATGGCTGGTGAGGCCACCAACTCCCGGGGCCAGAGGCTGCCCCAGAAGGGCGACGTGGAGATGCTGTGTGGTGGGCCGCCCTGCCAGGGCTTCAGCGGCATGAACCGTTTCAACTCGCGAACCTACTCCAAGTTCAAAAACTCCCTGGTGGTCTCCTTCCTCAGGTAAATGGGGTAGCAGCCCCTTGGCGTCCCCTGCTGGCCAAGGGTGACCAGATAGACAGCCCTAGGGCCAGGGTGCCTGAGATGCTGGCTGTGCCACGTGTTGGCAGCGATTCGTTTCACCTTGGCCTTGCCGGGTGCCCTGCAAGAGGCCTCTGCCCTCCAGAAATGCACAGCTCAGCTCTCGCTGAAGCAAGTAGCACTTGGGGTGGGGTGCTGTGGCTCACGCCTGTCATCCCAGCGCTCTGGGAGGCTGAGGCGGGAGGGTTGCTCGAGCTCAGGAGTTCGAGACCAGCCTGAGCAAGACCAAGACCCCGTCTCTACCAAAAATAGAGAAAATTAGCTGGGTGTGGTGGTGCACATACCTGTAGTCCCAGCTACTCAGGAGGCTGAGGCAGGAGGATCGCCTGGGCCCAGGAGTTGGAGGCTGCAGTGAGCTACAGTGACGCCACTGCACTGCAGCCTGGGTGACAGAGCAAGACTCTGTCTCAAAAAAAAAAAAAAAAACACTGGGGAGTGGCTTCTCTTGAAGTGGGTCTTGTCCCTCTGTGTGTGGGGTGACCCTGCAGTCTACCCCCGCAGCTACTGCGACTACTACCGGCCCCGGTACTTCCTCCTGGAGAACGTCAGGAACTTCGTCTCCTTCAAGCGCTCCATGGTGCTGAAGCTCACGCTGCGCTGCCTGGTCCGCATGGGCTACCAGTGCACCTTTGGTGTGCTGCAGGTGGGCGCTCCGGGACTGGGGCGGGCGGTGTGGCCGGCAGAGAGGGGCAGGAGCAGGGGCCCTAAGCAAGAATAGGGTTCAAAGGCGCAGGGCCGCCGCCCGAGCAGCAGGGGCCGGTGGTGACCTGCGCCGCTGGCAGGGAAGGTGGACCCCTCTAGCGTCTTCTCCAGTGCTGTGTTCTCGCAGTGCCAGCAGAGGGCCGGCTGTGGGGGCTCTTGCCACTTGTCCCAGCTCCTTTCCCTCTGTGGGGAAAGGTGGGAGGCCAACAGAGCTCAGGAGCCGTTGGCCCTGTGGGGTCAGCAGAGCCCCGCATAGGCCCAACTGTTTGATAGTTTAAAAAAAAAAAGGCGTTTTTTCCTCTGGGTGACTGTTCCCACAAAGCCCCAGAGGGGGCACAGGTTGCCCTCCAGTGGCTGCCAGTGGTGTGTCCGCAGGGACAGGGCAGTCAGCGGGGATGAGGACTTGTCTGAAAAGCGTCCCCTCCGTGTCTGTGGAGGGCCTGGCTGACAAGGGAACAGTTGTCCAGATGGGAGAGGGGCTGGCTGCCAGCAGCGAGTGACTGTCAGCCTCAGGGCGTCTCGGGCTTACCAGGCGAGCCTTGTTGCAGCCGAGTTCTCTGTCCTTGTGACCACGGCTAGCAGGCAGGCAGCAGGGCCCTGGTCTCCCCTGGCCGTTCTCCTCCCTGAGTGCTAAGGCCCTGGGGTCACTGCTCTACCCTCTTAAAAAGCTGGGGGACTCGTCAGTGGGTCTCACTCCCACTGTGTGGGCTCGGCTGCCTCTGTCCTATCTGGTCCCACCTCTTGTTAGGACCAAATCTGCTGGGGTAGCCAGGGGTCCCACAGGTGACTCAAGTGCTACTGGCCCTGGTCCTGGGTCTGGCCGGGTGTGGGTGCCCCGCTGACCGTGTGCGTATGTGTCTGGCCCCCATCGTGCAGGCCGGCCAGTACGGCGTGGCCCAGACCCGGAGGCGAGCCATCATCCTGGCTGCAGCCCCTGGGGAGAAGCTCCCGCTGTTCCCAGAGCCACTGCACGTGTTCGCGCCCCGCGCCTGCCAGCTGAGCGTCGTGGTGGACGACAAGAAGTTTGTCAGCAACATCACCAGGTCAGAGGCCCTGCCGGCCCCCGTGAGCGCCGCAGAGCGGGCGTCGATGGGTCCTGGTGATCATGAGCATCACCCGGTGGTCTGGGGTTGGGTCTCTGTCGAGATCCCCGAGCTGAGGAGTGGACAGTGTGGCGTCCGGCTCTGCCACCTCCAGTCTTAGTTCTGACCCTGTGTCACCTGCCCCCACTGAGCTTGCAGTTGGCGTCCAAGCGTACAGTGCTGCCCGTGGGACCCTGGGCGCACCTCGACCGCTGGAGAGGGCGTTGCTAGCAGTAGGGGTGTGGCACCTGTGACGTGAGTCCCCCGAGGTGTCAACTGCCTGCCTGCCCTGTCGTAGGTTGAGCTCGGGGCCCTATCGGACCATCACGGTGCGCGACACCATGTCCGACCTGCCCGAGGTCCGGAACGGGGCTTCGGCGCTGGAGATCCTGTACAACGGGGAGCCCCAGTCCTGGTTCCAGAGGCAGCTGCGGGGCTCGCAGTACCAGCCCATCCTCAGGGACCACATCTGCAAGGTAAGGTCCTCCCGGCAGGGCTCCTCCCTCGCAGGGGGTCCTCTCTGTCGACGCGCAAGCCTGGGCTTCGCTCCTCTGCTCCTGTCACGGCCCGAATCCAAACCGCTGTCGTCACCTGGCTCCCAGCCTCGCTCCCTCACGTCCAGACCCCCTG
The DNA here is from genome assembly GCA_963575035.1 of Avahi laniger. Lineage (NCBI taxonomy): Eukaryota > Metazoa > Chordata > Mammalia > Primates > Indriidae > Avahi > Avahi laniger. The sequence goes on from CAUYSK010008618.1 coordinate 17,740, forward strand.
TGGTGGTACACAGTCACCTGAGACATAGTCAGAGCCTCTGCTCTCGTGGACTCGGCCCGATTGGTGTCTGGCCACTGCCCTCCCCGCCTGGCTTGTCCGACCACTTCTCTTCCTGCGTGTTCCCCTACGTACGCCAAGTCTGGCCCTTGGCGCCCTCCCTGGCTGTTCCCAGAGCCGCCCCTCCTCACCCCCTGCTGCAGGCCCGGCTTCGATGACACACTGGCCCCCAGTCGGCCCTTCTCATGCGCCCACCCTGCCCCCTGCGCTGCTCCGTGTCCCTGCTCTGGGGTCCTCGTGCCACGTGCACCACCCTGAGTTTGTGTCGTCCTGATGGGCACGAGCCCCACGGGGTGGCTGGTTGGCAGTGTTCCCAGTGCCCAGCTTGGCTTGGGCACTCAGATGCTCCCTGAGCGAGGTGACAGCGGGGCCCACCGTGGTCTTTTAGGACATGAGCGCGTTGGTGGCCGCCCGCATGCGGCACATACCCCTGGCCCCTGGCTCGGACTGGCGCGACCTGCCCAACATCGAGGTGCGGCTCTCGGACGGCACGATGGCCAGGAAGCTGCGGTACACCCACCACGACAGGAAGAACGGCCGCAGCAGCTCCGGGGCCCTCCGCGGGGTCTGCTCCTGCGTGGAAGGTGGGACCCCTCAGACCGTGGCTCCCTGCAGCGTCTGGTCGGCTTGGGGAGGAGGGCTGTTTCTTGGGGTTTCCCAGAAGCAGAGACTCAGGGCTTCCGCCTGTTAGTGCCCGGCCGCCCCGGCCTTCGGGCTGACAGGCCAAGCCCTGGTTTAACTGAGCAAATAGCTACTGAGAAGGTGAAATAATAAAAGTACAACAGGGACTCTCTCTCCGGCTGGGGTCCCCACACAGTAGGTGCCTGCTCCGTCCCTGCCTCCCGAAGCTCTGAAAGCTGGTGTGTCCCAGGGGTCCCTCCCTGGCCTCTGTCCCGCTCCATGACCCCAGCCTCATCGCAGTGCTCTCTTCCAGCCGGCAAAGCCTGCGACCCCGCGGCGAGGCAGTTCAACACCCTCATCCCCTGGTGCCTGCCCCACACCGGGAACAGGCACAACCACTGGGCCGGCCTCTACGGACGGCTCGAGTGGGACGGCTTCTTCAGCACGACCGTCACCAACCCTGAGCCCATGGGCAAGCAGGTAGGTGAGCGGGGCTTCCGGGGGCCCAGGGCCAGGCCCCTGCGCCTTGAAGCCTGGGAGCGGGTGGGGTGGGGGGCACGGCGGTGCCCCTTCTCTCCCGGTCCCTCTGGCCAGTGAGCCTGTCCCCCTCCCCTTGCCCACCGAGCCTCTCGCCCCCAGGGCCGCGTGCTGCACCCGGAGCAGCACCGCGTGGTGAGCGTGCGGGAATGCGCCCGCTCCCAGGGCTTCCCTGACACCTACCGGCTGTTCGGCAACATCTTGGACAAGCACCGGCAGGTCGGTGGAGGGGCCTGGGGACTGCTCCCACCTCCCTGGGGGATCTGGGGGGGGGTTCACACGCTGCGGCCCCAGGCTGGACGGGGGCCCCTGCGCCTCTCACCCGGGTGGGGCTGGTCAGTGCTCCATGCACCGCAGGAGCAGGCGGAACCCGCAGCGGGAAACTCACTCGCTAAGAGTTAAAGGAACAGGTGCGGTGTTAGGTTGACTCAGTCAGTCAGTGTTAATGACGCGCATTTCCACGGACAAGATGCACATGCGGCTGGCACCCTCAGGCCCAGGGGTTGGTGAAAACCGCCCATTTCACCCCCTGCCCCGAATCTCGTCCTCCTGAAGCAGCTGCTCTTAGCTGGGAGTGAAGCATGTCTTGGCGGCTTCCCTGTCTTTACGTTTGAGAGTCTTTCCAGAACTCTCTAAAGGCCCCCTCCTGTGTTAATGACTCACACGTGGGGGTGGGAGGGTCTGAGGGCCCGTGTGAGCCGGAGGCCAGGACCCTCCCCCAGGGGCCTGGTACCCTCGTCATCCTGGTCCACCTTGTCCTGAGCGGAGGCCCCAGCGCATTTGTCCCCAAGCATCGGCCGGCCGTGGCAAACCGGGCATCGCCCTCCTCCCCTCCCGCAGGTGGGCAATGCCGTGCCGCCTCCCCTGGCCAAAGCCATCGGCTTGGAGATCAGGCTCTGTATGTTGGCCAAAGCGCGCGAGAGTGCCTCAGGTAGGCGGGGCTGCCTCCCTCTGGGGGTGGCTGCGGGGACAGCCGGGTTTGCGCTAGGCTCTGGGGCTCGGGCGCGTCCCCCGCCCTCGCACCCCGTGGCCCCATTGTTCTCAAGAGGCTTCCTTGAGGATTGAGCAGACTGCACGTGTCCGGTGCTTAAAACAGGCTCCTGGCACGCGGCGGGTGTGCAGTCGGTGGCCTTTTCCTTGCTCCTGCTGAGTCACTTTGGCCTGGCGGGCCCCTGCCTCGGACGCTCCCCCGTGCACCTGGGCGTAGAAGCCTCAGGGGGACATTCGGGGTGCACTCGGGCTCCCCGAATGTTGTCCACTTAGAGCCGCGGCTGCTCATTAGATCAGCTGGTAACACGGGTGCCCCGGGGTTACTGTGCTTTGGATGGAGCGTGTCTGTTGCACTCGCCGGTCACTGCTTAGCGTAACACCGAGTGTGTGCCCCAGAGTGACTTTTCCTTTTGTTTCTCTTCAGCTAAAATCAAGGAGGAGAAAGCTGCCAAGGACTAGCTTTGCCCCTCCCGTCGCCCTTTTCTCCGGCACCAGGAATCCATGCACTGATGTCGTGTTTTTAACATGTTGAAATCTGTCGGTTCAGATGTGTTGTGCACGGTGTTTGTGGCCTTGGCTGGCACGAAGCTGTCCTGTGAGGTTTGCTTATCGACTGATGACTTAGTGATCAAATTGTGCCGTACCTTGTACGTTCGGGATTTTAAAATGTTTTGGGTTTTTTTGGTTTTTGTTTTTTTTTCAAATTTAACATGTATACATGGGAACCTTCAGAAAATGAAGATTCCTTAAAAGTTTTTTATTATGCATTATATCAGATGTTACCACGATATGAGTGGAAATTAAGACTTTATGTAGTTTTTATATGTTGTAATATTTCTTCAAATAAATCTCTCCTATAAAGCAGACTGGGTGGTACCTTGTAATTTCTGCAGGGCTTCTGGCCGAGGGCAGACAGGAATAGGCTCCTCAGTGCTAAAGGGGACCCCCACAGAGGCATTGTATTATCCGTGTGTTTGGGGGTAGGGATCAACTTTGTGACTCAGTTTGGGCCAATGAGATGCAAGTGGAACTTGGTAGTATGTCCTTCAGGAAAGCCATTTAAAGGAAAATCTCGGCCAGCCTTCCTCATGGCTTGTAGCCCTCCTTGGTCTGGAGTATGCTGTGATGGCCGGCGGTGTAGCAGCCATCCTGTGATCATGAAGACAGAAGCCCCGTGCAGTGGATGGTGGAACCAGAGAGGAGCCGTTCAGAGCCCTGGCATCCCCACCCCTTGACAAAACCCCGTTTGCTTGACTCTGTTAGCTGGGCTTTCTGTGTGTTCAGTGCAGCTCAATCCTGAGATAAACAAACCTTTTTTCTCTGGTTTGTCTTTGGGAAAAGACTTTATAAAATGCCCGGCTAATTTTTCTTTATTTTTCAAGTAGAGACGGAGTCTCACTGTGTTGCCCAGATGAGTCTTGAACTCCTGGCCTCAAGCTATCCTCCTCCCTCAGCCTCCTAAATTGCTGGGATTATAGGCGTGAGCCACCACGGCTGACCCCTGTTAGCATTTTTTAAATAGTGACTTAACACTTCCATGTGTCCAATGGCCACTGGAGTTTGTCCCTTCTTTCTGTGGTGACCACATGACTGTGTCCTTGGGCATTACAGATTATTACCCTGGCTCGAATCATCTTGCGTCACCCTGTCTCAGCCATACAGAAATCTCTATTTAGCAAATAGATACATTTTTCACTTCGGTTCCTCTTAGCCTGTTGAGAAAGGCCTTCCCTACGCCCAGATCATAAACATGTGTTTTCTTCCATATTTCTGTGACATCCTCATTTTAACACACGAGTCACTTTTGCAAGGACTAAAACGGGAATCTCAGCCTGTTTCTCCAATAGGTAGCAAATGCACATGGAAAGCGTCACCGCTCAATATGGCATATGGAAGAGCTTCCCCGTCGGATTTTGTAAAAACATACTTTCTGCTTTTTTAAGCTGAAAAACTCATTAAAAAGCATACAGTGAGTAGAATGAGAAGTATGCTGTCTTTTTGTGGATTCCCAGGCATCTTGACGAAGGCAACCGCGTCCCTTGTCCTCCAAGGTCGTTCTGTGCACGCGTGTAAGCACGAGTGGGTATCTTGTCTCTGCTACAAACGGTGACATCTGTTAAAACTGCTTTGTACCTTGAAGGTCGTTTTACCTAGAAATGTCTTTGTTTCCTTATTTTTTTTTTAATTGGGGTGTAATATGAAATGCCCAAGTCCTAAATGTCCATCTTGATTTTTTTTTTTTTTCTTGGAGACAGGGTCTCTGTCACCCAAGCTGGAGCCTAGTGGCCCGATCATAAGTCGCTGCAGCCTTGAAGTCCTGTGTTCAAGGGATCCTCCTGCCTCAGCCTCCGGAGTCGCTGGGACTGCAGGTGTGCGCCACCATGCCTGGCTAATTTTTCTATTTTTTATAGAGACCTGGTCTCACTCTTGCTGGTCTCAGATACCTGGCCCGAAGCAGTCCTCCCACTTCCGCCTCCGAAAGTGCTGGAATGACAGGTATGAGCTACCGTGTCCAGCCAACCAGCCTTCCTTTCTAAGAACACAGTTGGTCTTTGCATTTATTCAGATACTCTCTTGTGGTTTTCAATGATCCAGATCTTGCAAATTTCACAACTTGATTCGTAGGTATTTAGTTCCTTTGTTACTAATGTAAATGAGATGTTTTCTAAATTTCTAAACCGTGGTCCTTTGCCTGTAGAAAGATGATCAACTCATATTGACTAGGATTTTGTATATTGTGTATTTTTTTCAACCATTTTAAAATGACAATTCACTTGCATTAAGTACATTCACACTGTTGTGAAACCATCACTGGTATTTCTTTCTAGAACTTTTGCATCATCTCAAACAGAAAATGTCCCCGTTAAACACCAATTCCCCCATTCCCCGGCCCCAGCCCCCGGTAACCTCTCTTCTGCTTTCTGTCGCTATGGATTTGCCTATTCCGTAACGGGTACCTGCAGGAGTGGAATCATACAATATGGTCATTCTGTGTCTGGGTGATGTTTCCAAGGTTCACCTGTGTGATGGCACATGCCGGAATTTCATTCCTTTTCAGGCCAATGGTGCACAGTATGGAGCTATGTATATATATCACATAGTGTCTGTCTATCCATCCTGGTGGACACATAGGTTGCTTCCACCTTTTAGCTATTACGAATCACGCTGCCATGAGCACGCACGTACCAATATCTGTCCAAAACCTTATTTTCAATTCATGTGGACATAAACCGGAAGTGGAATCGCTGCATCATATGGTAATTCTATTTTTAATTTCTTGAGGAACTGCCGCACCATTTTCCACAATAGTAGGTCGTTTTTTAATGATAGCAACACGCGAGGCAGCACCGGTGCCCCTTTGGGGGCCCCCCGGGTCCCGGTCTACTTCCCCAGAAACAACCGCAAATAGGCCTTTGCTGTGTCTCCTTCCTGTGCGTATCTTGTGACTGTTAACCACATCTGCGTGTCCATCAATTTAGTATTTCCTATTTCTTTAGAACATTATGCAGAACCAGGCGTTGTGGCATGCACCTGTAGTCCCAGCTACTCAGAAGGCCGAGGCGGGAGGATCGCTTGAGCCCAGATGTTCGAGGCCAGCCTGGGCAACATAGCGAGACCCCTGTCTCTTAAAAAAAAAAATCAGGCTCTCTAACATGGTGTCATCCTGCAAGTGACCATTCTCAGGCCTGCGTGGAACATACCTGTCTACTTTGTACACGTTCCCACGCAGCCAACTGCAACCACCAAGAGAAAACGTGCAGAAACGGCATCACGCAACTGTTGATCGGGCATGAACTCCATCCGAGTCGCAATAAGATAGACGGATACTGTCCCTCCTTGCCTTGCAAGAGAAATAGGCAGGCAAATGCCACAAATAAAGGGATTTTAAAGAGCGAGAAATGCCACAAATAATAAAAATAAAACAGAATTGGAACGAAGTGTCTCTGAACCTTGTTCCTCTCCAGATTTTAGTACTCAATTGCATAGATCTTACGTGTACAGTGAGATAATTTTGACATGTATTCGCCTGTGTCTTCACGACCAGATCAAGACAGAACGATCCCAGCTGGGCGCGGTGGCTCACTCCTGTAATCCTAGCACTCTGGGAGGCCGAGGCAGGAGTATTGTTTGAGCTCAGGAGTTCGAGACCAGCCTGAGCAAGAGCGAGACCCCGTCTCTACCAAAAATAGAAATTAATTGGACAATTAAAAGTATATAGAAAAAATTAGCTGGGCATGGTGGCGCATGCCTGTAGTCCCAGCTCCTTGGGAGGCTGAGGCAGGAGGATCATTTGAGCCCCCAGGAGTGTAAGGTTGCTGTGAGCTAGGCTGACGCCACGGCACTCACTCTAGCCAGGGCAACAAAGTGAGACTCTGTCTCAAAAAAAAAAAAGACAGAATGTTCCCATCACCCTGGAAGGCTGCCTGGTGCCCCTCCCAAACCAGTCTCTCCCTACCCCCTGCACTCTAGCAGAGAGATTGTCTCAAAAAAAAAAAAAAAAAAGGTACTTAAGTTAAAATGAGGTCATTAGGGTGGGCTCTAATCCAGTCTGGTGTCCTTGTAAAAAGAGATCAGGGCAGAGACACAACCGGAGGAGGCCACACGAAGGCAGAGAGAAGATGTCCCAACTTCAGAAGAAACCAACCCTGCTGACACCTTGATCTTGGACTTCCAGCCTCCAGAATTGTGTGAAAATAAATTTTTGTCGTTTAAGCCATCCAGTGTGTCCAGTGTGTGGTGTGTGTGGTATTTTGT
>CAUYSK010008624.1:0-42242 GCA_963575035.1 Avahi laniger
GCGATCCTCCTGCCTCAGCCTCCCGAGTAGCTGGGACTACAGGCATGCGCCACCATGCTCAGCTAATTTTTTCTATATATTTTTAGTTGTCCGATTAATTTCTTCCTATTTTTAGTAAAGACAGGGTCTCGCTCTTGCTCAGGCTGGTTTCGAACTCCTGAGCTCAAACGATCTGCCCACCTCGGCCTCCCAGAGTGCTAGGATTACAGGCGTGAGTCACCGTGCCCGGCCTACATTCAATTTTTGAAGATAATGTGAAAAAAGAATGTAAAAAAACCTCAATTTTTAAAAATATTAATTACATGTTCAAATGTCAAAATTTTTGATATATATTGGATTAAATAAAAGATATTAATTTTTACCTGTTTCTTTTTTAATGTGGCTACTAGAAAAATTTAAATTATATATGTGGCTTGCATTATATTCCCATTTGACAATGCTGGACTAGCCTATTATTCATAATGAGTCAAAACATTAAGCTGTAAAACATAAGAACTGAGAATTATAATTTGTACATTAGCTCATTACTTTTTTTTTTTTGAGACAGGGTCTCGCTCTGTCATCTGGGGCTAGGGTGCAGTGGCATCATCATAGTTCACTGCAACCTCAAACTCCTGGGCTCAAGCAATCCTCCTGCCTCAGTGTCTGGAGTAGCTGGGACTACAGGCGCATGCCACTACACTTGGCAAATTTTTCCAGTTTTTGCAGAGATGGGATCTCGCTATGTTGCCGAGGCTGGCCTTGAACCCCTGGTCTCAAGTGATCCTCCCACCTTGGCCTCCCAAAGTGCTAGGATTGCAGGCATAAGCCACTGTGCCCAGCCAAGTTAAGAGGTATTATGTTACAGTGGGGTGTGGTGACTGAGCCAAGATTAAAACAATAGAAGAGAAAAATAATCATGCTTTTCAAGTGTATGTAACAGAGCATCAAATCGATTGTGGACTCTGTATACGTAGGACATGGCTGACCCTCAAAGATGTTACTTACTGTTAATGAACTGCTGAGAATATACAGTTAGAGAAGCATTTCCCAGATTGTGTTTTGGAATAGTGGTGTACCAAAAAATGTTAACATATTCCATATAAAAAGAGAATTTATAGTGAAATAACTTGGGGAAAAACCAGGCTAAATAAATGTAAACAGTTTGGGGGGGAGGTAAAAATTAAAGAAATACAGAAATGTATAAAATATAACAAATCTATCGGTCCATAAACCAAAAGGAACCAATTAACAGATTCCTCCAGAATTTCTCAGATAATTTAATATTTACTCTGAATATCAGGATACATACTAATCTGACCCGTAACTACCCACCTCCTTCCCTTTTACAAAACTCAAGACTTTGGAACACAGTTTCTAAAACATTTCCATAAGAGGTTTTAGAATCACAGGAATTGATAGAATTATATGTATCCAGGCCACTGCTTGCTCACTCTTTCCGTTCATCTGTTTACCTTTATATTTTTTATTGGGAGCAGGTAGAGTGGCACCGGGGGAAAGGACCCCAAACCATTTCCCTGTGTCTTCCGTGTGATTTTGTAGCCAGGACAACGTCTCTCAGTAATTTACTCCCCAGCTTCCCATTAATACCTCCCGACTGTGTTTCTTAAGTATTTTATATAGTCACTTTAGAAAATGAAAGCTGTGAGACTCAGACCGAAATTCTCTTGGTACCATTATAGGCCTTGTACAGAGTTGTTCTGTGGTTGTATATGTCTTCAAATCACCAAAACTTTAAATGGATAATGACAGATCATGAGGAGAACTAGGTAAAAAAATGTGGGGATGGATATAATTCATTTACAAAACATTAGTGGTACTAACAGGAAGAAAAAAATAAAAAACTTTGAAACACAATATCCCATAGAGGATGGGTCATATGATAATGTTGGTACTGAACTGTAACACTTACTGGCAAAATGTTATAGAAACAGGCAATATCCTATTAATGAAAATTTATGAGTTTCTAAAATCTTTCAAGGCAGTGGTATAAGTAATTAGTGTAACACTTTTTAAACTAACCATTTTCAAAGATTTAGGAACTAGAGAAAATACCACTCCCAAGTTATCTCTACATACTACATTTCCATTGACTTAGATGAGTCTAGAGTCCCTAAATAAAACAACTTTCATAACCTGGCTTTAGCCAGTCAGAAGTTTTGGTGAGCACAAATAAAAGACTGATGTGAAAAATACCTTAAAGTAGATTATGGAAAGTTCCATTAAGTTTTAGGTTTACTCACCCCACATTCGTAACACTTAGATTTATCAAAGTAGTTTCGCCTTCGGATGAACTCAGCTGCTCTTCCATTGTCAATAGCAATGCTTGCTTTTATCACTCTACCAAATAACTAAAGTAGAGAAAAATGTAAATGCAGAAGGATGTATTTCACTGAAAACTAAAACTAGTTCTTTGATCCCATTTTCTGAAATCTTCAATTCCATTTTATTTTTGGACTATTTTAGCAACTGCCACTTCGGTGCGATAAATTCTGTTCTGTAGTATTCTTATTCCTTAGAGTCCTCCAATGTGTTGGGAACTCCCTCCAGCTTTGGCCTCTTTTCCATAAGTTAGACACCCTCAGAATCTACTGATATCCATCAGACTTGACCATCCATGGCATCCCTACATTTTTGGCCTGGCTGAGCACAAAGGCTTTTGGGTTGAAATACCTTGATGGGAATCGATGGCTTACCTGTTTGTTGTTTATTGCCCTGGTACAGTTTTGTGCAGAGTCTTTATCCAAAAATAAAATAAATGCAACCCCTTTACTCTTCCTGGTATCTTTATCTTTCATTATAGTAACCCTTAAATCATAAACAAATAGTCAGTTAGAATAGAGGTAGTGATAAATAAAACAGATATTAATACTTAGAAAACTCAAGTTTTTTAGAAATGGCTAAATAAAAAATTTATAAAATAAGAGAAATACATTAAAAAAATCAGCTATCTCTTCAAAGTTATGGGATATCAAGAATGAGAATGAGAGAGTATGATTCTGACTTAAGACAAGTGAGCACAGCTATGATTGGAGTTAATCAGAGGTTGAAGGGTGAAGTAAAGAGATTCCAGAGACAATGGAATCTTGAAGAGTAATTCCTCTTCCAAACTAACTCCCTCACCCTGTAAACAAAAAAGGTATTTTTTCCTACATAAAAAGTAAAATGAATTACTTATTTTTCCAAGTTTTAGAACCTAATTGTATTCTTAATATTCTCCTAAAGAGTATTAAGTTTACTAGTTCTTAGCCCAGTCACCCACGTACGCCAGTGACAGGAACAGTAATGAGAGCAGAGCCTGCTCTTTCACCTGCCCCTTACACATCCCTAGTTCTGGAGGCCCTTGCTCACCACGTGCCATTTAATATGCTTTAAAACTAGTGTTCAACAGGGCTGTTTGCAGAAATGGCTCATTCCAAGGCTGAAGAGGGGGGGGTAAAAGAAAAAAAGAAATGATGGGGCACAAGAATACAGAAGCCAGTGGGAAGGAGCTCCCACTGGTCAAATTGGGGACAATTTGAGTGCCAAAATAATTAAATACCAGTAATAAATTATAAACCACACAAAAAATAGGAATTCATAATTCTTACTGATAACAGACAAATAAATAAGTGGGGTAGAAGGGAGGGCTCTTGCTTACAGCAGAATGCCAAGGGACGATTGGTGAATGTAAGGAGTGCTGGGGTTGGAAGAAAAAACACCATTTGGCAACAATCATGGTAAAGACTGGATCAGGCAAGAACCATCAACAAGTGCTAAATCTAAAACGAAATTTTTTTGTGGAGAAGGATATTTGTATGGTCTTAGAGTGCTTATTAATTGGACTGCTTATTAATTGCAAAGGTAAAAAAAGTATATAGTGAAAGAAGTGGACACTCTGTGTGATCAAAATTAGTATCATAAGTGAGGGACAGATGGCCAGTGTATGCATCCACATGTGGTATTCTGAGAAGAACACAACATCCTCTGGGCAGTATGACAAGAACATGTAAGCTGAGTCTAATAATGAGGAAACATCAGAAAAACACAAAATGAGGGGCAAAAAAGAATGGGGGATAGGCTATATTTCTTACGAATGTTCCAGACTTTTACAGGAGGCTAAAAAGATAGGAGAGTTAAAGGCAATACTTAACTCTGGAGTCCATAATAGAGGGGGAAAATGCCATGTAGGACATTATTAGGTCAACTCACAAAACTGGAACATGGATGGTTGATCCAATAAAAGTATTATATCAATTATTTATGAAGTTGGTAACTGTACTGCGGTTATGTAAGATATATCCCTTTTAGGAAATAACACACTGACGTATTTAGCAGTCATTTAACCTACTCTTAAATGACTCACAAAAACAAACCGTGTGTGTATACATACAAATATATATACACGCAGGGGGAAAGAGTGCCGATGATAAAGTGCATCAGGGAAATGTTAATGATAGGTGAATCTGGATAAAAGATATTTTCGTATTTTTTGTACCATTTTTGCAACTTTTTATAAGTTCAAAATTATTTCCAAATAGTAAAAGAAAGACAATGTTCAAGACAAAGCTTAAACATTTTTTAAAATTTGAATTACAGGAGAGAATAGATAAGAGGGCACAAGTGAATAAACAGTAATTTTATTGTTACATTTCTCATATTAAAATTATTTTATTTGGGTTTAGGTTAAGGCACATATATAGTCATTGGAATGAAATGGATAAAAAGATGCCACCATATTAAGAAAAGAGATGTCTAATTTCATAAAAAATAAAAAAACTTAAGTTGAAACAATTTAGGGGAAATTGGACGACTAAAATAATTTAGTTTCTCAAAAGAGTGCATCTGTTTATTCAATGGGCTGAGAAGGAAAGAAGAAAAGTCAAGCACTTAAAAGCTCAAGTTTAGATTGGTTATCTTCAAAGCCACCAGAGTTATTGAGGATAGGTAGGAAAGTTTTTAACCAATTTTGACAGAAATATTGAGTAAGACATTTGCTTAACTTTTTGGAATTTTTCATGTTTTTGAAGGGCATAACTCATTTGTTAAAAAGTACTATTTCAGAAGAAGTGATAGCTTTCTATTCCATCCTCAGGAAGGATCTCTCACATCTGTCCCCTTTTTTTCCATTCCCTTTGCTTTTTTCTTGTCAATAGTGGCATTATTGTTTCACCAGTCTATTCTTACTGGTGCCTTCATGTTCATTCTCTCTCATATACTAGTGAAAGAGTCTTAAAATCACATCATTCCTTTGCTCAAAAATCTTTGGTTAAGTTGCCTATTCTTTGTCCAGCAATCAGTTTCCTTTATGATTTGGCTCCCACCTTCCTCATCTTTCACTACTTATTCCCAGTCACAAATTATGAGGTCTAGCCAAAATAAACCAGTCATGCTTAGGTGTAGCATGGCCTGTACGTCTCCAAACTGCTGCCTCTGTTCACACAGCATCTATCTTCCTTCACCTCTCAAACGTTGTCCATTAAAATTTTCCTCATTCTTCAGGGCTCAGATCATGTACCAGTTCCTAATCTCTTCAACTGGAAATAATTTCTCCTCTTTCTGCTAGTCTCTGCTGAATTACTTGTTTATACAGAAACCATGCCTCATCTCACTTATTTTAATATAACCTCCTTTAAGGCTGTCTCTGTAATCTGTACATGCTTAGCTCAAAATGTTGAAACAAAAAGATAGATATAAATAGCTTCTCAAAAGACTGCATTTATGTGTTCATTCATTTTGTCATTCAGCCAATCCATTAGCCTCAAGCCCAGGCATTAAGCACTGATAGTACAGTAGTTTCTACCCTCAGGAAAAAACTTACAGTCTAGTGACAGAGACAAACCTACAAACCAATTATAATACAATACTTTCTTTGATAGAGATACCTTCTGTGGTAACAGAAAAAAGGATTACACCAAGGATTCAAAAGGACAAATCTACTATGATTCCCATGTTTTTGGCATGGGAAAAGAGGTAGAGAGTGGCACCATTTCCTCATATAAGGTATATAATATACCATTTAAGCGCATAATTTGAAGCATATACTAATTTGGGAAACCTGGATGTCATCCGTAACACCTCCTTCTTGCTCACCCAATCCTTATATACAAAGTAAGCGTAACACCAAGTATACATTACCTATGTTACTTCCTACAAATCTCACTTAAGTGTTACCCATTTTACTTCCTTAATGATCTCTCAAATCTGCCTGTACCTCTCTACCTGCACCATCTTAGTCCAAATTTCTCCCCTGGACTACAGTTACAGTTTTCAGACCAATCTCCTTGCATTTGCTCTCGTTTCCCTCCAGTCCAATCTCTACACTAAAGTCAGAATAAGCTTTTAAAAATTCAAATCATGTCATCCTTGTTTAAAATTCTTTAATGATTCCTACTTAGGATGAAAACCAAATATCTTGTAACATAGCCAGCAAGCAAGATAAGGAACCTGCTTCCAGCTCTAGACTCATCTTGTGCTTTCTCCTCCTTGTTCACTCATCTACAGACATGCTGGCCTTCCTTCTTTACCTAACTTTTTTGTGCCACAGGGCCTTTGTACAAGCTATTCCCTCTACCTGAAATGTTCCTCCCTTCTTTTGCCTACTTAACTCTTACTCATCCTTCAGGTTTCAACTCAAAAGATACTGACTGACCTATGTAAGCCTTTCCTGACTCTCTAGACTAGATCAAGCCTTCCCTATTTATAGGTGCTTATAACTCTGTCTCTAACTTCATGGCATTGTCATGGCTTATGATTATATATGTGTAAGGAGATTCACATTCATTCTGGCAAAGAAGGGAAAAAAAGGTAAATGGAACAGTTAAGGGAGTAGGCTCTGGAATCAGACTGCTAGATTCAAATCTTGTCTCTAACACTAACTAGCAATATGACCTTAGGTTTACTCTGGGCTTCATTTTTGTCATTTATAATATTAGGATAGTAACAGTACCTACCTTGAAGGGCAGTTGTGAGAATTAAATGAGATAATATACCTAAAGAGATTAGAACAATTCCTAGCCTATGTCTGTATTCATTTAGGTGTTATATATCATCATCGTTACTAGTGTTTTGATTGATGATGATGACTGTTCAAAATCTGAAGACCCAGAAATTTACCCAGAACCATATTTGATAATGATTTTTAATAGCAAAGTAAGTTTCAAAGAAGTTAATAATTTCAAGATGCAAACAAACATCCACTGTTTAACATCCATTTATGGAAAGCTAGGAGAAAAATAACTTGTGAAGATAAATATGCACTAAATTCTTGGGATTTTAAATTTATACCAGAGTATATATTGGTTATAAGATATACATTGGTTAAAAGATAGTTAGAATGACAATATCTTGGTTTTACTTCATTGCCCCATAATATAGTTGCTTGATTGATTTTAAAATAGTGAATTAAGTATGAAAACCTCAAGTTCTTTTTGTCCTTTCTTAACTCTCAGCCCCAATTGCTTTTATCATCCATTACCATTTTTGTATGTTTCCAGTTTTCAATGATATCTAAGCTTTCTCTGAAGGCAGAGAATATGTTTTCTATTTATCAGCCTCATAAGTGCTTTGCAAGTCATGTGCATTAAAATATTTGTCTTTACACTATTTGATGAATGGCAATCCATTTATAGTGTACTTGATAATAACACACCTAGTAATCAAAATATTTGTTTAGTCAGACCCTTTATGTCTTGAATTGAATAAAAGAATTAGTTTTAGTTCTTAGTAATATAGTGAGAAATTATAAAGATTGTTTATACAAATTATGATATATAAAGGAAAAGCATTAGATATAAGGATATATCTTTATAGGACATGGAAAGACATTTATGATATAATGTTAAGTTAAAAAATCTACTGGCATTAAAAAAGTAATGGAGAAACAAATTCAGATGTAATTTTAAATGAAGTTTCAAAATTTAATGTGAATACTTACTTTACAACTTTGCCATACTTGGAAAATATCTGAAACAAAAGACTACATATTAATTTATAATTTAAGACCATAAAAAACATTACATTTTCAGTTTGTATATACAGACCAAATTCTTTGTTATAATTTACAGAAAATTTAGCCTTCAGTCGATAAGGCAGGCCCTAGAAATATGTTTTTGGTGACTAGAATAATATTGTTATTGGAGTTAAATGTCCTGCCTCAGTTCCTAAGTTTCTGACAATGAAGTGGATACAGAGAAAAACATTACATGAGTGGCAGATCTAAGGCATATATATTCCTATGTTCCTGAGGTATATCCATGGCAATTATCAACTCCACCATCGCACCGGCTAAATCTATGCTTCAAATCTCAATGTTGTAGAATATTACTATTCTTATTCTACCTCTACCACATTAAGCAATCACTGTTTAAGAAGACAGATCCTTACACTGCTTAAAAAAAAATCAAACAGGCTGGCACAATGGCTCACGCCTGTGATCTCTGCACTTTTGGAGGCCGAGGCGGGAGGATTGCTTGAGGCCAGGAGTTTCAGATCATCCTGGGCAACATAGCGAGACTCTGTATCTACAAAAAATAGAAAAATTAGCAGGCATGGTGGCGCACATCTACAGTCCCACCTACTTGGGTGGCTGAGGCAGGAGGATTCCTTGAGCCCAGAAGTTTGAGGCTACAGCAAGCTGTGATGATGCCACGGCACTTTAGCCCAGGTGACACAGAGAGACTGTCTCTCAAAACAAACAAACAAAACATATAAAAACAAAAAAGCTTTTACAATGAAAAATTATTTCCCTGAGTCTTTTTTCCTCTGCTCACCATTAATATGTTGGTGGTACTTTATAGTTGGCCCTTTCTCCTTTTACTTCTACATCTTGACCCTAAGCAATCCTATCTATTTCTACAATTTCAGGCATTACCTCTATACCAATAGTTCTTATTTATTGTATAAAAAGTCTTTTAGGATGTTTATATATGCAACCAATAATGAATTTTTTAGCTCTGTGATTAAGTTGTGTAATGCCAGAATGTAGCATATCTGGATTGCAGTGTTAGCAACACTGGATTCTGAAGGCCAGCAAAGTTTTCCATATAATATTTTCTAATGGCTTCTCATTTCACTCGGAGTGAAAGCCAGAGTTCTTACCATGATCTATACAGGCCCTAAAAGGCATCCCAAGTGTGTTTACCTCTGATTACCCCTCCTCTTCTACTGAAATGCTGGTTGTCCAGACATCTGTACAGCTGCCTTTTACTTGCTTCTGGTCTTTATTCAGGTCACTTTCTCAAGAAGGGCCTTTCTGACCACCCTATATAATATTTCACTTCTGTTCCCAGCTTACCATTTAATAGCCCTCCTTTCCTGCTTTATTTTTTCTCCTTAGCACCTAATATTTTAGTATCTCCTTAGTATCTAACACATAATTTGATTTTTTAATATTTTGCATTGTTTCTCTCTCCTGCTATACTGTGAGTGCCAAAAGCCATTTTTATCTTTTTGTTCACTGGTATGTCTCTAGTACTTATAAGAGTGCTCAGCACATAATAAACATTAAATAAATACAGTAAGTCTCTATTTTGATATAAGGAAAGTAAAATTAATTTTCTCCTCTGTTCTTTGAAACTCAAACTATCTTAAAAAACCAAGTGCTATGTATCACCTATGGAGCATCTCTCTACTTAACATGCACCCAAAGTAGCAAAGAGAACAGAACACTTGGAAGAAAGGATTCATGTTATCCCTTCCAGGTCTTCTCAACCATCCACCTGGAAGACAGGTAAAGCAGAAAATTTTGTTCTTTGTGATGTAAAGAGGTAAAAGAATATGTTGGAAGGGATTTTTTTCTCCAACCTCAATCTCCCATATCCTGAACTGAAAACAAAATGTACTAAAATTGTTAAGCTTTTGCCACATCTGTTAATTAAGATACACTTTCAGAACTTGAGGGTTAGGAAAGGGATCTGTTTGCTCCCATCAGTCCTTCAGAATCTCCATCCTGCTACCAGTTTCAAAAGCCAAGTAAGCAAGCAGGAAAAAAACCAGCCTATCACAAGTTGCTCCCACTTCATTAACACTAGTTGTGTCTTCTGTGTTTATAAAGAACTTGCTATTCTCTATAAAGACACTTTGTAAAATTATTTGGAAATTTCCAAATTCTCTTTGGAAATTACAAGTTTCTAATTTTTTTCACTTATATTCGCAATAGAGGTCTTTGGTATTGATGGTTTAAGGTCATTGTAATGTAGTTATTGAGAATTTTGCCAGAGAGAACTGTTTGCTTAAGCTACATCTGTATCTCAAATAGAGAATTCAGTAGATAAATGTACTAATACTAAAATTTACTTACCCTGTATAAGTCATTGTTTGTCAAGGAAAAGGGCAAGTTGGATACATACACTGTGCTCTTACTTGGAGCCAATCCACCACTCATTTCTAAAAAGGAAAACAAATAAACCCATTAGTAATCTCAACCAGGTATTCTTCAGTCCAAATAAAATCAACACAGTATTGACAATCACTGATTTAATTATGCCAGATTTATATACCTTCCTTACATTTTTAGGAAGGTAGGAACAATGACTCCAGCTGGGTTAATTAAGGAATTTCTTTTCTCCATCCACCACTTAGAAGAATTTTTTAGTCCTTTTTCTTTCAAGAAGATTCTTTACACTAACCCTTTCAGTGCCGGACTGTGTGTGTACAGAGAGGGGAATTTTAAACAGATGAAGGAAAAGTCCTCCTAACCTTCCCTCAGCCTAAGAGCAGAAAAGTGCTTTCAGATATGTACACTACTTTGCCCACCCAGGTCAGAAAGAGGCTGGGGGCTCTAAAAGAATCTTTGCCACTGATTTTTTGCTAATACACAGTCATGCATTGCTTAACAAAGGAGATACGTTCTGAGAAATTTGTCATTAGGCCATCTCGAGGTCCTGTGATCATCAGAGTGTACCTACAGCAACCTAGACGGTATAGCCTATTGCTCCTAGGCTACAACCCTATATTGTAAATGTACTGAATACTGTAGGCAGCTGTAACACAGTGGTAAGTATTTGTGTATCTAAACATAGAAAGGTACAGTAAAAACACAGTACAGTGTATTATAATCTTACCACCATGGTTTATGCAGTTCCTCATTGACCTAAACGTGGTTATGCTGTGAATGACTATTCTTAGATTGGGTACCTTTTTTGGCTCTCTTACTGTATTTCCCCGCAGTGGTGTTAAAAGGAAATTTTAGCCTCACAAGAACAATGTGAAGTTTTATTGAATCCTTAATTTCGCACAGTATTGCCAAATTATGAAATGATACATTATTTAAATAGGTTCAGTGCATTGAAAGGATATTGACCTATATAAATATATATATTTTTTAAGTTTACAAATGTAATCCGTAATTTTCACACCGTATTTTACAAATTCAGCTGTATCAAACTCAACCAAGTTCAAATTTCCGATTTAAAAAGCGCGTGTGGTATTTGAGAGGGGATATGAACTACTACAAATGGCAAAATACTGATTCTAAGGCATCCCAATTTGCAAAATAATGAGAAAATTGCTTGATGCTTGGTGTTCTGGAGGAATAATTTAGAAAACTTCAGGAACTCAACATCGTCGATAGGTTGCTTTTTAAGTTTCTCATTTGAAACTATACGTTAGACATTCTGGTGAGAAGTGTGAGGGCAAGCAAAGGTTAAACTCCTGGAATAAAAAGAGGGGGAAATCGTTTTGGCTACCGGGTCTGGGGAGGGGGCTCGCAGGAGAAAAGGCCACAGCTAAGGAGGCGTTTACCTTCAGGTGGGACGGGTCCAGGAGGCGAGAAGAGCGCGAGCCCTCGGCTCACCTTGGGGCTTAACCCCGACTCTTCCCTATCCCTCGCAGAGGCCTTGGCATCACGGGTCCTGGGAGGGGTCAGGCGCGGAGATGAGATCGTAGCTTCGGCAGTGCCTCGAGAATTCTCGCCTTTGAAAAACCTGGGCCCCGGAGGCGGACCCACAGGCGGGCGCTTTGGTAACGTCATTGAGCGCGCCGGAAGTGCCTGCCTGGGATAGCGGCGGCGAGGGGCCGACTGCGTTTACGGGTTTCCCGGTGGCCCAGAGTCGGTGAGCGCATTTTATCTTTACGAGAGGCAGATGGGACGGGCTCCGGGGCTGCCACACTTGGGGGAGCGGGCGGGAGTTTTCCGTGGTGGATTCTGGAGACTCTGCCGCCTTGGGATCGTGCAACAATCCTGCCCATGCGGTTGAGGGTGGAGAGACGCAGTGGAGTTTGGAATAAAGGAAAGTGTTGAGTCTAAGATACAGGTTCGCTTCTCTTCAGCGCCTTAACATGCAAAAAGAAGATTGAGCTAGGTAACTTCAGTGACCCTAGACCAGTGAGGAAGTCGGTAATTTTACTGAATAAGTTCAACGTACCCAGGTCGGTATTAGGCAAGTTGGGAGCTACAAAAACGCAAAACAGGTTTTTTGTTTTTTTTTCCTGGCGGAGATTTCAGTCTAGTTGGGGAGTCAAGGCCAACTTGCGGAGAGTTGGATTCACAAAATGACTCATCTTGAGTATTGGTATGGACAAATGTTTAACTTCTTGGCACCTTTTCTCTTCTTGTAAGTCTATAATGGGCACGCACTGCTTTTTCTCTAAGGGGCCGTAACAGTCCTATCATTCCTACAGAAAAATCAGAAAATAATGCAAGGTAGTTTATACTTAACTTCTACCCACCAGCACATACAGACCAGGCCTCTAACCACTCCCTGGGAGCCTGCGTGCCAGCAGCCTGGAACCCAGAGCCTCTCGCGGAGCCTGCACAATGAATCCTGACTGAAGCCGATGTCTTCTAGAGAGACGGAAGCGCAATCCAACCAGGGCGCAGCAGAATTTTGAGAGGCCTGAATGCCTCCGCGTCCGCCAGGGGACCGCTGGGACTAATTCTCTGGGCAAACTTGTGGCCTGCCAAACCTACCATGCTTCACATCCCTGTTATCCTTGGTTACCGGCCAAGATGTAAGCCCCTTTGCTCTTCTGTGCTATACCCTCATCGCCATGCTGCTTTGTGCTTCCTCCCCCTTGACTTGGGCTATCACTGCTTCTCCTTTTCTTCCCATCTCACTCCTCAGTACCCTAGCTGTGCTCTCTGAAACTTTTATTCCTTGCTTAACAAACTCTTTTACATATTCAGCTTCTTTACTGAAATTATGTTTCATCTCCTGGCCATAACTAACACACGGCTTTTCCTGCCGGCTGTTTCAGTTGAGCCCATTCTCTTGACACGTACCTTTAAGCTTGAGTGTGGCTGTAGCCATATTGAACTGATTTAACTTTCTCACAATACTTTTTCCTCCCCTCGAATGTCTTTGCAAAGGCTCTTTTCTTTCTCTGGGACATATGATCTCCCTGTCCCTTCCTAATTCTTTCTGGATAACTCCTGCTCTTGCTAAAGATCTGAGTTTAGCTGTCAGTTTATCTGAGGGGTATTCCCTAACTTCCACAGGTAGAGTTAGGTATCCTTGCCATGTGCTCTCAAGTGCCCTATACTTCCCTGATAGCCTTCAATACATGTGTCTTAATTGCTTCTCTCTTTGCCTTCCCTACTAAGCTAGGCTGTGGGAGAAGGGACCGTGTTTGTCTTATCTTTGTAACTCCAGTGTCTAATGCAGTTCCTGGCACATAACAGGCAGTCAGGTATTTCTTGAATGATTGCAGGTGCTGAAGGTAATGGTCTCAGGTCAGGCAGTTAACAATGAATATTTAAGAACCTGTGGAAGGGGTCAGCTGCCACTCGGCTACAGCTGATTGTAGTTGTGTAAGGATGTGAGCCCAGTGCTACCAGAACATCTACTTTTTTCAAGAGAAGTTGGGAATACAGTTTTTAAATGTTGTAAGTGGAATAAAATTTTGTTTTAAAAGACATGGGCCTGCCAGTTGGGGTGGCTCACACTTGTAATCCTAGCACTCTGGGAGGCCAAGGTGGGAGAATCACCTGAGGTGAGCATTTTTACTTACGTGTGTGTAATTTTCAGTTAATTGATCACTTATAATAGATAATCAGGAATCTTCTACTAAGTATTTAATGCAGTAAAGTGGGGCTTATTAAAAGTATTAAAGCATTGAGAAGTAAAGTGATTTGTGAAACCAGTAGAGCATGCAGTACCTTAAAAGTGCTCAATTACATGGTTCATCATGGAAACAGTGATCTCTTTGCCTCTAGCCTCTTTCTCCTCTAATCATTCTTGCATACTGCTATCTTCTGGAATGACATTTTTTCTCCCTCATCTTATTTCCAGGCTTAAGAGTCTGCAATGAGAAGCTTCTTGTCTAGCGTTTCGCTTTTGTACCATTTAAAACCCTTGAATCTGTTCTCTCTGTCCTTGCCTGTGTCCTTTGTGAAGCAGTGTAGTAATAATGATGGAAAGAGCTTGGGCTTTAAAGTCACGCAAGCCTGAGTCTGACCCCAGCCTGTATTTGGCTCTGGGATTTAAGCTTTTAGAGCTTCCATGTTTTTATCTGGAATGTCAGAGACAGTATCTCTTTCATTAGGGTTGTGTGGGTTTTATATATTTTGAAAGTGTATTATATATTTTGAAAGTGTATTACACAAATTCTTGCATATAGGGAAGGAAATGAACACTCCTCAAACACCTGTGTAGGTTGATTGCCCACTCCTTTGCAATGCAGATCTTTTGCTCTGCTCAGTTCTATCTTCTTTCTCATGTACTTTCTGTCTTCCCTACTGCCTTTGCCTTTTTTTTGATTCTACTATTCACTATTGTCCATCTACATTTAAGCAATCTTTCAAGATTCTGTTTACATTTTCTTAACTTTCCTAAAGGCTTTCTTAACTTCCACTGCCTGCATTTATCTCTCCCTGAGCACTGAACAATGCTGAATTCTAGTAGATACTTTGCTCTGTTTTGACCATTTTAGTTTGGCATCAATGTTAATTTTTTTTCAAAAACCTAAACTAATTATGTTGTAAAAGTTTTTTTTAATTTAGCTGTCTGGAATTTCAAACATTTCCAATGGAAAATTAGAATATTAATAAACTGAATACTGAGCACATGCATTGTACAAATTGTTCTAGGTGCTTAATATTAATCATTGAACAGCTGAGATCCCTACTTTCTTATAGCTCATATTTCTAGTAGTGAGGGACCAATAATATGCATTAAATGTAAATTATGTAGTATCTTAAATAACTAGTGCTGTGAAACAATAACACAATTAAAAAGATCTGGCAGTAAATGACGTGAAGAAGGTGACATTGAAGGGTGAGGGAGTTAGTCATGCAGATACCTATAGAAGAATATTCCAAGCAGGATATTGCAAGTTCACAGTGTGAGGTCAAATGGACTTCTCTATTCACTACCTGTGGTTTGGCTATCAGTAGTTGTTGAATGAATTTTAAAAGTGAAAGGAATGGGTTTGGAGAAGAGGGAAAGCTATTTATCCTGAGTATTTAATAATAGGAGCTGACTACTTCAGAATGCAGTTACTCTTATAGCCTAAGCTGTTATTAGAACCAGTTTGGATAAAGTGAAAAAGCAGATCCGTTACCTTGACTTTGGATTCAAAGTGTGAGTGGTTTGACAAAAGGATATTGCCTGTGACTTTGTTTTCTCAATTTCCATGCCACTTTCCTTTAGGATGCAAGTCCTCCATATCCTCTCAGACCTCAGTTGAAGCTAACATTAATGATGGTTGAGTAGCTTAATAGAGTGCTCTAAGAGAGGTTATTTTTTTTCCTGAAATTAAATATGCCATGATGATACATTAAACATACCCTTTTCATTGACTATGGGATTTAAAAGAGTGAGATTTTTATAATCTGGAACCAGTGGCTGGCACGCTTCTAAATGAAGCTTGCATTCTTAACACAGAATTATAGTTATATTGTCTGCCTACTTGCGATGTAGAGGGTCCTTCCATTTTTCTGTTATATTCTCCAGTTTGCATATTCTATTGGCGTAGAGAACTTTTGTAGAGTACTTTTGAGACTCCACTAATGTGAGGAAACTTAGTGAAGTGATCACACAGGTAAGTAGCATGATCACTCACTGGGAGTCAGAAAGAACTCTTTTGTATAAATGTAGCTGATTGGTTGTGGGATAGGTCAGTTTCCTAAACGTGGATACGTGGATAATGTCATAAACAAGTCACTAATCAGAAGGCAGTTGTACTTATCAGCTATTTTAAAATCCTTTGAAATTTACAGGGTGCTATTTGAATTTAAGGTGATGTTAACGTATTCTCTCTCCCCTCATTACTGTATAGTACTTTCATCATCATATCCTCTTCCTATAATAGTTGTTCCCTTTTCTGTTATTGTAATTCAAGATCCTGCTTAAGTCCCATCTTCTTTACAGCCCAGTATTCTTCCTCTTCTTTTGTACCCAATAACAAAACTGTGTCTTCTGTTTTGTTTAGTAATAATACAAGGTTGCATATGGAATCTTTTTTCTTAGATTCCTGCCTTCCCCAGTACTGTTACAAATTTCTTTAGGACGAAAATTCAATAATTTGGCACGGGGCCTTACCAAGGCTATTTAATTTTTGAATTTTTTGTTACTAGTGGATGCTAATTATTTTTGTTACACCAAGCCCTATTTAATTCTACCTATATTGTGTTTTTTTTTTTGTTTTTTTGTTTGTTTTTTTTTTTTTGAGACAGAGTCTCACTGTGTTGCCCGGGCTAGAGTGCTGTGGCGTCAGCCTAGCTCACAGCAACCTCAAACTCCTGGGCTCAAGCGATCCTCCTGCCTCAGCCTCCCGAGTAGCTGGGACTACAGGCATGCGCCACCATGCCCGGCTAGTTTTTTCTATATATTTTTAGTTGTCCGATTAATTTCTTTCTATTTTTAGTAGAGACGGAGTCTTGCTCCTGCTCAGGCTGGTTTCGAACTCCTGAGCTCAAACAATCCACCCGCCTCGGCCTCCCAGACAGCTAGGATTACAGACGTGAGCCACCGCGCCTGGCCCTCATTATGGTTTTGATTTGCATTTCCCTTATGATTAGTGATGTTGAGCATTTTTTCATATGTTTATTGTGTATCTTTTTTTGAACAGCTTCTGTTCATGTCTTTTTCCCACTTTTTAATGGGGTTGTTTGATTTTTTCTTGCTCATTTTCTTGAGTTCTTATATACTGAAAGTTAGGTGTAAAAGTATCATTACATTCAGGTCAAACATTTTTGATAAGAAAATTGCATAGGGGATGTCGTATCTCATCACATCTGGAAACATCAAATGTCAGGGTATTCTATTTTTTTATGAAGCTAACTTCGATCACTTGATTAAGGCGATGACAGACTGGATCCCTCCATTGTACAGATAACTCTGCCCTCTTACAATTATGAAGGAATTTTGAGGTATCATGGGAATACCTTATTTCACATAATACTTACAGCATTAACTGATGATCCCCTGCCTCATGTTCTTGAAATAATTGTTTTATTATTGTCTTGGACATTGCTTCATTTCTATTTTCTTTCTGTATTTCCACCAGTTGTCTCTTTGACTGATTTACCTATCAACATAAGACTTCATTAAATAGTCCTCCTTTGACATTGTATCCCACTCTAGTAACCATCCTTTCTCTTCTTTTCACCCCAAGATCATCAAAAGGACAGTCAAAAGCCAGGCATGGTGGCATGCACCTGTAGTCCCAGCTATTCAGGATACTGAGGTGGGAGGGTTGCTTGAGCCTAGCAACTGGGGGCTGTAGTGAGCTATGACTGCACCTGTGATAGCCACTGCATTCAAGCCTAGACAACACAACAAGACCCCATCTCTTAGGGGAAAAAAAAAAGTCAAAATAAAGCCGGGCGCAGTGGCTCACGCCTGTAATCCTAGCACTCCAGGAGGCCGAGGCAGGTGGATTGTTTGAGCTCAGGAGTTCAAGACCAGCCTGAGCAAGAGCGAGACCCCGTCTCTACTAAAAATAGAAAGAAAGTAATTGGACAACTAAAAATATATAGAAAAAATTAGCCGGGCATGGTGGCACATGCCTGTAGTCCCAGCTACTCGGGAGTCTGAGGCAGGAGGATCGCTTGATCCAAGGAATTTGAGGTTGCTGTGAGCTAGACTGACGCCATGGCACTCACTCTAGCCCGGGCAACACAGTGAGACTCTGTCTCAAAAAAAAAAAAAGTCACAATGCTATCTCTATCTCTTCCTGGATGATTTGGTCTTATCCACTCCCGTGACTTCTGCTACATACCCTAGAACCACAAATCTGTGTCCCAAACTCTGAATTCTTTCCACATACTTCCTGGATTGTACTTCCAGGCTAGGCATTCAAATGAGACTCCTCTTACCTCCTTCTGCTCCAACCCTTTCCTCTTCCAGTTTTCCCAGCTCGGGGAGAGGTGCCTCTAGATCAATCTACTTTTTCTTGCTACTTCCACACCCCAAACTTGAGAGACCCCAATCTTTTCTAAGCATTTTGTGATCTTTCCTATTTCTGCTTACTGTTCTTTCTGGCTGGAATGCCTGCCTTCTTCTAAATAGTCACTCAACTTTCAAAGCTGGATGTGGAAGGAAACATCACCTCCCTTATGAAACTTTTCCACAAAGGAGGGAATGACCATTGGCTCAATTTTATGTCTGTTCTGTACACTATGCTGTCAAAGCGTGCAGAGTACATATTGCATAAATTTTTTGCTTTGCCTTCCTTCTCTTTAAACTCTCTGAAGGCAAGGGTTATATCTTTGCTATTTATCTCTGACTTTTATCTGTCGTTATGTTATGAAAAACTTGGCACTTGTCCTCGAGGCCAACTCAGAAGAATGAGGACAAGTGGTTTGGGGAGGAGAAAAGAGAGGTTTTTATTACTTTGCCAGCAAAGGAGGAAAAATGGGTGGACCTTTTTGTCTCAAAATCCACATTTCCTGAACATAAGCAGAAATACAGAGCTTTTTAAAGGGAGGGCCCCTCAGTTCTAGGCTATTGTGGTCAAATATTCTAATGGTTTCATCTCTGCCAAAGACAAAGCCCCACCTGGGCCCACTGGGGGACTGGTGTCTGCATGGGGTGCAAGAACAAAAGGCCACTTCTCTGCTTCTCCACCACTGGCCTGAGGCAGGGATGCAGTTTTCAATTCTCAAGAAGAGTGGGGGAAGTTTTAAAGAGAGAGAAATTTTTTGCATGTTTTTTTTTCCTCCCCAGGCCATTCTCTCTGTTACAGTTGAGTAGGTCAACTATAAATGTTTGCATTCATGGCCTGCTTGGTATTATTAGGCCAGTAATAGTTCTGGAGGCAAAATGCCCTGTGGTGGTGGTTATGAGAGAAATCTTTGTATATCAACTTTCTTCTCTTTCTGTACTGAGAAGTTTGATATTTTGTCCACTTTAATGGAGTCTTTAAGAGAAGATAAATAGTTTCTGCCCATCTCTTCCTCTTCATTTGTGTTTTTTAAGGAAATGGTGAACGCTTAGTTAAGACAAAGTACATGGTAGCAAAATTAAACCTGCGCTTCAATGAAATAGAAAAAGTAAATGTGCCAAAGCATCATTCTCTCCTTAAGATTTGAATTTGCAAAGAAAATGATGTTTTTAGTTTATGGAAAGTTATGTCATCAACCCAAACTTAAGCTCCTTTGATCACATTTTTAAGAACTAGGCAGAGTTTAAATGCAAATACCTAAATATTTATTCAATATTCTTTTTACACCAAACCTTAACTTTCACTAATCATTTTATAATTTGACTTTGCTTTTTCTCTCCTGCTTTATGAACTGCCATCCACTATTGCCAAGAACTATTCTGCTCTTTATTTTTCCACTTGTCAACTTAGTATTTATTCCCACTTATTACTAGTGTAATATCCTTGTTAGCTAACTTTGGGACTGGTTTCTGTCTTCTTGTGAAGTATATATAAGTTCTAAAATCTTGCTTTTTGCTGCTCTGCCTTTTGTGTTGTCTGATCTTTGTATCTCTATTTTGTTTTATATTCCTTGCCTAGGCCTATGACTTTTCACCCAGTTTCCTCCCTACATCACAAATCTGTTGCCTACAGCTGCATGTTGCATCCACATGCCAAACCACCTGCCTCCCTGCCTCAGGGTTTATCCACGGCTGGTTCATCCCATTTGTTTTTGTTTTCTTTCATTTGGTTTTCTTTTGATTCTCAGCTAGTTCCTTGAGTTGTATGGGAAAAGTATTAATTGCTTCCCAGGAGGGCCACAAGCCCATTCCTCTTTTTTTTTTTTGAGACGGAGTCTCATTCTGTCCCCCTGGGTAGAGTGTGGTGGCATTATCATAGCTCACTGCAACCTCAGTCTCCTGGGCTCAAGCACTCCCCCTGCCTCAACCACTCAAATAGCTGGGACTACAGCCACGGGTCACCACGTCCAGCTAATATTTTCTATTTTTAGTAGAGACGGGGTCTCGCTCTTGCTCAGGCTGGTCTTGAACTCCCAAGCTTGAGCAATTCTCCTGCCCTGGCCTCCCAGAGTGCTAGGATTTCAGATGTAAGCCACGCACCCAACCCAATTCCTCTTGCTTTGTCCCCTTCCCATCACTTTTTGGATCCAGAGAAGCCTTTCTTTCCTCCCTGTGACTTGTCTGCAATTAAAGAGATTACACAGATCTTCACTGGTCATTCCTGCATTATGGCCATATTCTGTTTTCTCAGGAAAAATGTTCCTTGGGAAGCATGCATCTAACTCATTCCTTTCCTCTTCCTGTTCATTATTAAGTTCTAATTATGTTAAAATCATTTTACATTTTGTTAATTCTGTTCACCGTTTCTTTAACCCAAGCCACTTCCTTAAAGCAACACAATGTTTCCTCTGAAGGGCTTTTTGCATTCATGTTTTTTCCCATGAGATGAAAAGTGCCTTTCTAGTCTTATAACCTATAGCAAAAAATACTATATTATAGTCCCACTGACACCAGAAAGAGGACTCCAAAACTAGGGTCAGGCCTGAAGGCCAAGGGGGTTCTTGGCTTCATGCAGGAAAGAATTGAAGTGTGAGCCTTAAGCTGGAAATGAAAGCAAAATTTATGAAACACACAAACAGTAAGCAGGTTACCCCATAGACAGAGTAGCTCCTGTACATCTCTGCCAAACTCTATTTATGGCTATCTCTTGATTATGTGCTAAATAAGGAGCAGGTTATTCGTGGGCTTTCTGGGAAAAGGGTGGAGATTTCTAGGAATTGGGGATTCCCCTCTTTTTGTACCATATAAGATAACTTTCCGGGGTTATCATGGTGATTATAAACTGTCATGGCGCTGGTGGGAGTTTCTTTTAGTATGTGAATATATTATAAGCAGGGTACAATGAGCTATGAGGGTGAGCAGAGGTCATTTAAGTTACCATCTTGGCTCTTACTGATCTTATCTAGTTTCTTCTCTACATCCCGTATTCCTGCTTTTGTGGGAGACCTTGGTTTGGGTCTTGCAACTTTTTAACAAGTTGGGCCTGCTGGTTTCCTATCTCACTATTAAAGACTTTTATAGTTTCCCAGAATGTCCCATCCTTCTTATCAGACTTCATGTAAGAAGAGAAGACAGATTAAGTCCAATGTGAAGAATTAGGGCAGAACTCAATAGAAGAATCAAATGCCCATTTCTGTTTAGGCTATTGCAATAGTTAAGCAAAGATAGAAGGTACCTTGGACTAGGATAGTAGCAGTAGTAGCCTGAAAAATGTTTGGATTTTGGATATGTTTTGAAAGTAAAGCATACCATCCATGAAACTGTACTAATTTTTTCTACACTCCCTTTTTTCTCCTTTTTTAGTTTCGCTATTCAAATTGGCTCGACAGGTTGTATATGGTGGTGGGAACTCTGGCTGCCATCATCCACGGTGCTGGACTCCCCCTTATGATGCTGGTGTTTGGAGACATGACGGATAGCTTTTCAAATGTAGGAAATGGAAATCAAATTTTTCAAAATGTAACTAATCAAAGTAAGTATTATTTGTGGTACCAATTTTACTGGAAACTTGCAAGAAAACCAGTCACTTAGAGTGATGTTTGTGGAGCCCTTACTAAATACACGCTAATGTGTTTAATCCTGCAGGAGGTAGAGGGTGTGAGTTATAGTTCATATTCGTAATGAGTTTGAGAAGATAATCTTTATAAGCATTAGAATATGCAATGGAAGTCATGGTGGAGATATGTAGAAAAAGAGAGAGATCTGTGAAGTCAGAAATATTCTAGAAAGTTTTAGAAAGAATTACAGAAACCTAACCAGAAAGTTGAATGATAAGTAGAAATCTGTTATGAGATTCCCTGACAGAGTGGATGATAGTAAGACAGGAGTCAAGGTGATCCTAAAGTTTTTAGCCTGAGAAACTGGAAGGATGCAGTTACTATTAACAGAGATGAGAAAGGTAGAAGGAAAGTAGGTTTGAGCAGTAAATTCTAGAAATTTAGTTTTGTACCTTGTCATGCATTAGGCTCTCTAGAAGCAGATGCAGGAATGGAGATATGGAGCCAAGAGAAATTATACACGAGTGTGTGTGTGTGTGTGTGTGTGTGTGTGTTTTAGGATGGAAGAAATAATAGCAATAGCTTGTCTCTGTGTTAATGGAAGTGATCCAAAAGAGAAGAGAAAGTGATGTTTGAAAGAGAGGAAAGAGATTTTTCTGGAATGATATCCTTGAAAAAGGATGGGATTCAATGCTCAAGAGGAAAGGTTTGCTTTAAATAGGAGCATGGATAGTTCGTCTAAAATAATAGGTGGGAAGAGAGTGTATTTGAGTGTTAGTGCCCAAGGTGGATCGATAAGGAGGAGAAAATCTGGAAATTTTCTTCTGATTACTTCAGTTTTCTCAGTGAAGTAGGAAGCAAGATATTTGGCTGATAAAGAAATGTAACACAGCCCTCTAGGAGAGTGGGAAAGCGAATGAACTATTTAAATAATTTGGGCATAACTCTTTCTTTCTTTCTCTCGCTCAAGTGGGGAGAGACAGATTGACATCTCTAAGCTTCCGAGGTCACCTCTGGTCAAGTATAGATTTCATTTAAATGAAAGTATACAAAGACCAACCACCCAGTTTCCACTCAGGTGGTAAAATATTGAAAATACCTGTTTGAGAATATACTTGAAAATATAGTGATACAACTTAACTTACCAGTACCCTTCAACTTTTGGACTTTAAACGCCCTGATGAATGCTATGAATACTTTCCCTAGAAACATGTACATAAATATTCATATTAATTTGAGGGTATATATGGATCTTTTGATACTTGTCAGTGGGTCCTGGGAACTACCACTTTGTGATCCTCCTAAAAAGAACATTGTTTATGCTAAGGTAGGACTACATCAATTGTGTGAATACAGGTAATGCGTTGGGCTACAAAATTTATGGTATATTTGAGCTAGGTAAAATTCTTGTGCATTTATTACAACCTTTCATAGCATTCAAAGGGACCTGAAAAAAGATACTGTACCTTTGATCTGGCACCTTTCTTTTATATCATTCACCAAAAGGAAGTCCTCAGTGCTCTCTGAATTCATTGGTTCCTAGACATGCTATATTTGGCAATGTTCTGTGGAGTTAGTTCTCTTACCATTACATAATGGTCAGCAGATCTAATGGGTAGGTACATCTTTGCCCATTCAGATCCTACCCACTTTTATATGAAGTCCAGACACAGACACTGCTCTAACAGTATGAGAGCTGTCATACTAATCATGCTGTGCTTCTTTCTGCATGTGCTAAGAAATGGACAGCTGCTGATCTCATTTATATATCTGTAAGGAAATTGTGGGCTATTAAAACAGCTATTGGCCAAATCTGGGAAGAGCAGGCCATCAAATGACTGCCTAAAGCGAACAGAACTGAACTCTGATGGGCCACAGTAAACGAAGCTTGTGCTACATCCATTGGTCTCTCTTTTTCAAAACTGCATGAACATTTGTACATGTTATATCTCCGTCACCCAGATATTAATTGCTCTTACTCTTACAAGAAAAAATGTGATCTAAGTAGAAATAGTAATGATTGCCAGCTTTACCTGGACCACCTGTAGACATATGAGATAGTGCTATGGACTGAATGTTTCTGTTCCCCTGAAATTCACATGCTGAAATCCTAACCCGGGTGTGATGGTGTTCGAAGGTGGTGCCTTTGAGAGATGATTAGGTCAT
Organism: Avahi laniger; assembly: GCA_963575035.1. NCBI lineage: Eukaryota > Metazoa > Chordata > Mammalia > Primates > Indriidae > Avahi > Avahi laniger. Next base: position 24,029 of record CAUYSK010008624.1, read on the forward strand.
GAGAGCAGACCCCTCACAAATGAGATTAGTGCCCTTATAAAAAGAGACCCCAGAGTGCTGCCTGGTCCCTTTCACCTTGTGAGGACATAGCTAGAAGGTACCATATATGAGCCAGAAAATGAGCCCTCACTAGACACCAAATCTGCCTTGATCTTGGATTTCCTTTCCAGCCTCCAGAACTATGAGAAATAAATGTCTGTTGTTTATAAGCTCCCCAGTTTATGGTATTTTGTTAGAGCAGCCCAAATGGACTGACAACACACTAACTTAGTTACCTAATAACACATGAGTTCCCAAACATATGATGGTCTAACTGTGGAGACTAGCCCCCTCCCGGACAGGCCCATGTGTCTTCATGCCAGTCAAAGTCTCTGAGGCCAGGCAGTGGCCATATCACCACACCTTGTCAGCTGGTAATTTGGACTTCCATCTTCATAGATGTCTGGATCATATGGCTTCTGCTGAGGTCGAAGTTCACGGTACACTCACTGCCAGTCATTCCCAATCAGCTCACTCTTCCACTCTTGGGAAAACTTAGAGAAATGTTTGAAAATTTGCCTCTGTCACCCTCTTTAGAGGTGGTGTATTTAGCAGTAAAACAGCAGGCTCTGAAGCTGGACTGCCTGGCTCTAAAACCCCACCCTTACCAATTTTTAGTTTTGAGGTTTGGAGAATTTCTTCATACTTTGTTTAAAAAAGTTGGATAACAGAACCTACTTCATAGGATGACTGTGAAAATTAAATGGATTCGTTCACCTAAGACTCACTAAATAGAGCCTAGTCATAAAAAACTACTCAACAAATATTAGTTATCATCAACAGGAAACTCAGGCTTCTATGTTCCTCACAACCTGCAATGAGGTGTGCTTCCTTATATGATTTCACCTTTATAAAACTCTGATGCCACCTCAGTTTTTACAGTTGTCAAAAGCATGGGACATACTCAGTACTTATTACAGATGTGCATAATCATCCCTTTAAGCAGCATTTCTTTACTAACTGGATCACCATCCCTCCCTTTCAGGGACGTTAGGTATCCTTAAACTATGGCCCACAGGCCTAATTTGGCCTGCTGCCTCTTTTTGTATAGCCTGTGAGCTCAGAATCGTTTTTACATTTTTAAATCATTGAAAAACTATCAAAAGAACATGTTTTATGACACATGAAAATTGTATGACATGTAAATTTCAGTATCTGTAAATAAGGTTTTAATGAAACACAGCCATACCTATCATTTACATGCTGTCTATAGCTACTTTCATGCCACCGTGGTACATAGTGTAGTCACGACAGAGACTGTAGGGTCTGCAAAGCCTAAGATCTTACTGTCTGGCTATTTATAGAAAAAGGTTGCCGATCTTGGAGGTAAGGTATTGAGTTGAGGGGTTATTATCTTTAATCAATCCATCAATGAATTTGTATTAAAACATTTTATGAGTCAGCTATAGTACATGCTCTTTTCATTCTCAACTCTCAGGAAGCTTAATATAGTGGGAGGGATGGACAAGTGAACCAACAAATGCAGTTGGATACGATTAGTACTGTGATACAGAGATAGACAAAATGCTCTGGAAAAGGAGAGGGATCATGGGATGCTCCCAAAGGAGGTGATAAGCAAGTTTGGTCAGCATCTTCCACTTATACAAAATAAACATGTTCTTTATAACAAGTGAAACTTTTAAAATAAGGATTAAATAAAAGTTAATATGCTTCCTCTCTGCCCCTCCTCATTGCCACGCCCCTTCTGTATATCCTTTCATGCCTTTCCAAAGGTAACATGCTGTCTCTGCAGTAATTTTTACTCTAGGACACTTGATACGCTATCACTAACCTGCTTGTCTGCAGATTCAGACTTCCAGATACTCTAAAGCCTGCCTGGATAGGGAGGAATAACATCAAAGTTTTTGATGCCGGTCTCAGAGATGAGGGCAAACATGCTCTGTGATGCTTGTGGAGGGAGAACAAGCCTTCTGAATTCCTGGGGCTTCAGATGCTATCAGACCTTTCTTGTTCTTGCCATTCCCTGGGTGGAACCTCATTATTTCTCCCTGAGGGGTGGACTAGATACCAGAGCTGCCTCATTGGAGAAGTATTCCTTGCTTAAGGCAACTTGGATTTGCTAAAGCTCTTGAAAGCCAGAGGGTTTTTACACTAAACATGGGATCTAACTAGACAGCTCTAAAAACTTTTTGAGTGAACATATCTTTCTTTGCTGCTGCAATAGACCCCTCATACGCTTTCTCTTCCCCTGATGCCTTGCCTTAATTATCAGACATCTGCCTATGTCCTGCGGTTTTATTGTGAACCTGACTTCCTGTCATTCTATTCCCATCTATGCCTGGTTTGTTAGAATTCGTGCAGCCTTTGCCTTAAAATCTCTGCTGACTGGGGCCTGGGAACTCTCTGGTTCTGTCATTCCATTTTGTAAACAAAGATTAACCACTGATGAATTTCTATAGTATTTTGTGAAACGTCTTCTTTTGTTTTTTTGTTTTTTCTTGATATTTCAGTCTCTTTCATGGAATGAATTATCTTCTTCCTCATGAGACTGACTACTATCTGGAAATGAGCCTAGGTAAAGGTGATTGTGGTTTTATATATGTTGTGCTGAAGGTGACAGGTTGGGAGCACATATAAATGACATCCAGGCAGTTGAAGAAATGACACTGAATCTTCGCATAAAAAGACTAGAAGTCAGGTGTGATGGTTCATGCCTATAATTCTGGTTCCTTGGGAGGCTGATGCAAGAGGATCACTTGAGCCCAGGAGTTCGAGGCCAGCCTGGGCAACATAGTGAGACCCTATCTCTAAAAAAAAAAAAAAAAAAGAGGAAAGAAAAAATAAAAAGAGTAGGACTAGAGACTTGGCAAAATTTAAGTTGAATATGTTAAATCTCCTGAGATAGGATATGGAGAAAAGTAGAAGGAATGGAGCCCTGAGCCTTGAAAAACTCAATTGCTAGCAATAACTAAAGCTAACCTTTATTGAGCATTTAATACATGCTGGGTACTACTCTCAGAGCTTTATATGTTAACTCTTTTAATGTACGTGACTATATATATATATATATATATATATATATATATTTGGAAATGGGCCCAGAGAGGTTAAGCACATTCAAATTGTCTGAGGTCATGTGGTTAGTGAGCAGCAGAGTCAGGATTTAAACCCACACAGACTGACACTGAGTCCATGCAATGAAGGAACTAGAGGGTTAACCAGAAAGGAAGACACTGAGGGTAGAATACTCATGCAGAAATTAAAGGACACGGGGACATTTGCTATGTCTCATGGTAGTTAGTACCCAAAGATGCTCTTAAGTAAACTCTTGACTGTTCATTGTGTCTAATATATGGTATATCCATATTGATAACTTTTCTCTTTCTTCAAAACTAAGTTATGGTTTATTCTGTTTATTCTCTTACCAGATTGTGGGCAGAAGAATGGAGAAAATGAGATACTCAAATTCCTAGTACAAGTTAATAATGCAGACAAAAAGGGGAAAAGCGGAAATAACTTTTGTATTTTCATTTCTATTCTCACTGCTCTAAAACTCATAAGGAACATGAAAACTATTTGTTAAATGCTAGTTTTCAAAACAGTATTTTTATTTTAATATGAGTATATAAATTGTGTATAGATCTTGTTCCTGTGTTGTAAGACTTTGGTGTTGTAAGCAAACGAAACATTGTCATGCTGTGACAATGTGCCAGTGCTGTGCCCTTAAGCCCAGCATTATGGGTATGCTCCAAACTAGAATGTTAGCTATTACTGAAATTCTAAATACTTCATAAAAAATTTCATAATGGATCTGTTTTCTTTTATTTGCTCAAGGCTTGGTTCTTAACCGTTTCATTGGAAACAACTTTAGGGATAAATTTTGAGGAAATTGGTTAACAAATAATGATAAAATATTTCAAAATATGTTGTTTAGTTTTGGCAGTTTATTTTTAAGTTTGGGTTAAACTTAAATATGACTGGTTTTTCTGTAATATATAGTATAGTAAGTTTTTTGGTTAATTATTTTTCAACCCCAAAGTAGATTAGTTACGATGTAATCTCTAACAATATATTATAAAAACAGCAAAAAAAAAAAAAAAAATTTTCCCAAAACAAACCCCCTCCCCCCACACATACGCACAAAAACACAGTACCTAATCTATTCTAGGTGTTTAAGAAATGGAATAAATAAATGAAGGACTGAATCATAGAATTTGGTAGGTAAAAAGTAGCCTAGAATATCATCTAGCCCAAACCCATAATTCTACAGATATGCAGTAGAAACCATGCCCAGAAGCTTAAGCAATGTAGTCACAGTGGAATAACTTGATGGTTGACAGAGCTGAGTTCCTGGGCTAGGAATCCTGCCTTTTAGTCTGGTATTTTTGCCATTCTACGAGTGGTTTTCAGACTTTGCGTAAAATGGGAGCAAAGGCCGGCAATTTTCTCTTTGTCTTTTTTCTCCCTTAGATGTTGTCCTGTAGGTTTGCCTTGGGATGTCAGGCAGGTCAGGCAGCACCCACGAAGAGATTGTAGCTCCTGAGATCACCTGTTACCTGCAGTAAGCCCAACCACACTGAGTAGCAGGCTCCAGCCTGGGCAAATGCCAGAGATTGATCATGTAGGCAAAAGGTCCAAATTCCTCTTGCTTGTGTTTGATGGAGCTTCCTGTACAAGAAGACTGAGAAAATTGGAATCAGTGTTCTTGAGCTAGCAAGGGCCTTGTGAATGGTTTAAGTCAGTGGTTTATTAACTTTTCTTTAGTCAGAGAACCCCCTCAGTAAATAGTGTGTGTCATGAAAGCTCACCAGGGAAAACATCTCAAAGGGAGGTTGCCCAGGTTGAAAGTTGTGGGAGGGAGTGCAGAGCCCAGGTCTCTGCTGGTGGTCTGTCTCCTGCCACCCGGCAGTGCCAAGGTCACTCTGTAGAGTCCGACCACCTATATCCCTGGCTGCAGCCTGTGTCCAGAGCCATCCTCATGTCTTGCTTATAAAACTGTAAATTCTAACTCCTCTCCTTCCACTGTTGCGTGCTTTTGCCCAATTAGCCGCACACTGTCAGAGTGAGCTTTTGGAAGCATTAGTCAGGTCACCTCTCTCCCATTGGTTTCCTGTGGCGCGGTGGAAGTACAGATTCCTTATGTCTTGCGTGATCTGACCCCCGCCTGTCCCATCAGTCTCATTGCTTGTTACCTGCTGGCTACTGTCCACGCACACTGGCTGCCTTCCTGTTCCTGGAGCATTCCCGTCTCCTCGCTGGGTTGGGACAGTGCAGACCCTGTCTCATCTCTCTGAAGTTGCTGCTGCCTATCATTCTGTTCTCCCTCTGAAAGACCTTTTGTCCCCAGCCCACCCCAAAGTTACTCTAACATCATGAGTTTATTTGCTCATTAAGAGTTATTACCCTAAAATTATCTTGTTAATTTATTGGTTTACTTATTATAGTTTCTTGAGTGGGGAGAAAGGGGTATGGGGAAAAAAAGGAAGTTCCTGGGAAAAAGAGCAGTGTTACCCTATTACCTGCAGTTTGGGGCCTAAGAGGGAAGGGGTTTCCTGCTTTTGAGCGAAAATCCAACAAGATTAGAGGAAGCGGCTGTCTCAGTGCCTAGAACAGTGTTTGGCACGAAGTCCCTGTGGAAGATGGTTTGAAAACCACCGTTTTAATATGATCTCAGTTTACCAGTTGGGAACTCACCAGTGTGTCCATGTCACATGCTTTTTATTCCCACTGTTCTTAAGTGCTCCATAGTTAAAATAAGTAAACATACTGAAATATTTGGGTCCGATAAAAATGTGACATAGTGTATCCCTAAATGGTATGGAGTCTTTAGTCATGTTGTGGGCACAGATCAGTTGTAGGTTCCTTTGAGGTCTTGCTTGAGTTTAGCAAAGGCTTTTCTTACCAGGTAGAATGGTCTGCTGCATCTCTTTTTATTCTTATAGTACTTGGGATACTTATATACAAAATAGGAGAATGATTGGATGGACTATTTGGAGGAATGTTCTGGCATATGTGGAGGCTCCGTGGAACCACTTGTAAATCTTTGGGACAGGCTAGGTGACAACAGATACAATGGGTTGGGCACTGGGCATATAAAGATAAACAAGTTTATCGTCCAGTTTTCTGTGAGCACACGCCAATGGAGTGGTAGGGGGAGATAAATACAAGTAATCATACTTCTGGCATTGACTTAGTAAATTGAATCATGTGTCGATTACTGTGTAATTCAGTGACAAGGAGAGTCACTTTGCTAGGGGTAAGACATTTGAGAAGGGGTAATGTTGCAGCTCATTCATGGAGGAGGAGTATTTTCCAGGAGAAAAATTTTGGTAAAGGGCATTCCAGGTAGAGAAAGCAGAGTGATTAAAGTCTGAAAGAAAGAAAGTGAACAGGAGAGTTACGGAACAGCAAACCCCTCAGTGTACTTATAGCCAGGGCTACACAGGAGTGCGGAGAGCTGGTGAGAACAGGACTGAGGAAGTAGGGTGAGCTGAGGCTAGAAAGGTGTATAGTGCATGTAAGGATTATTCCAGAATCCAAGTGTGCAAAACCCATAACTTTTATTTGACATAATTTCCGTTTTGAGTCTCTCTTAAGCTAATGCGGCAGAAACCTAATCTCCGTTATTTTAGGGTATCCCTCACCTTTCCCTGGGTATGTCTGGGGAGGCCCACATAGACGAGTGTGAAGGCCAAGTGATGATTAGCATCATTTTCTACACAGGCATTGCATCAGGTGCTCTCGTTCTCCCCTCCTAGAATCTTTGGTACCATTCTGTTCCTTCTGTGTCTCTCTAGGTACAAAGAGATGCTGGGAGGCCGTCCGGAAGCCATCTCCTCAACTCACTGCATAGTCGTTCCTTTTCCCAGGTCTCACTCCAGGGTCCGCTTAGGTGGCAGGCAGCAGGGCTCCTCTCTCCTGGGTCCTCAATTCTCATCTCTTCTCAGCATGCAGAAAATATTTTTTAGTCTAAAAAGGTGGAGCTTAGTCTCATGACATTCAAGTGAAATATTTTGTCAGGCTCAGTTTCCTCCTCAGACTGCAAGGACAGCCAAGACAAAACATACACACTTTTCTTTTATACTGCGGCAGCCTCTCTCGAGACAGTGACTGCACGGTGCTGCAGCTACTCGAATAATGAGAAAGGTGTGGGGACACAGGAAATATCTGGAAAAATCCCTGGTTGATATTTCAAAAATATTATCCTCTTACATGTCTGTTGTGGCAAGATTTGCAAAGGGGTAATATGACATGTTATGGATCTCAGACTTCATGCGGTGAATTGCCATTGACGGTTATTCATGTAAGCAATAGGATTATATTTTTGTTTCCAAAGATAAAATCTGATGGCAACATGAAGAACTGATGGGAATAGAAAGACCAGTTAGGAGGCTTTTGTTAGAACAGAGGTAAGAGATGAGGACCAGAACCAGATCATTAACTGTGAGGAAGGAGAGGGTTCGAATAGCTCCAGATGCAGGTTTGGGAGTCACAGAAGCTGTGGAAGTGGCCGAGGTCATCCTGGGCGTGTGCATGCAATTGCAGGGATTGCAGCGTGTAGGGAGGAGGGAGAGCAGGAGCCAGCGCCCCAGACGAAGGCAGAGGTCAGAGTGGTGGGAGGACCAGGAGAATGAGGTTCTGGAAGCCAGAAGATGAGAAAGTAGTCAAGAGTCTAAGCAAATATTTTGTTAAAATAAATGCTACACTTAGATGTTTAGCTTATTTATACTGATTATTCGGCTGATATTTTTATATAGCCCAGAGAGTTTCTGGCTTTTTCCCACTGAGAACAATATTAATTTTTTAATACTATTCAAATATTCTTCTTTGTAAGTGTTAGTTTCCATAGTAGCCCTTTGACAGTCATGTAAGTAAAATGTTACTGGTCGGTGTGATCCCTAAGGTCATTTCAGCTTGAAAGGTGTTTTTTTTTTTTTTTTTTTTTTTTTTTTGAGACAAAGTCTCACTTTGTTGCCCGGGCTAGAGTGAGTGCCGTGGCGTGAGTGCCGTGGCGTCAGCCTAGCTCACAGCAGACTGACTCCTGGGCTCAAGCGATCCTCCTGCCTCAGCCTCCTGAGTAGCGGGGACTACAGGCATGTGCCACCATGCCCGGCTAATTTTTTCTATATATTTTTAGCTGTCCAATTAATTTCTTTCTATTTTTGGTAGAGACGGGGTCTCGCTCTTGCTCAGGCTGGTCTCCAACTCCTGAGTTCAAACAATCCGCCCGCCTCGGCCTCCCAGAGTGCCAGGATTACAGGCGTGAGCCACTGCGCCCGGCCACAAAAAGACTTTAGGAGATGATGCCCGAGAGACAGGCTGGCATTTTATAAGTCATGCTCAAGATTTGGTCTTCATTTACAGGTGAGAAGGAGTCTAGTAAAAGAGGATTTGAAATAGGAAACTATTTTAAAAGATGCTATTTGAAAAGATACTAAGGTAAGCATGTAAAGAATAGACAGTCAGAATATGTCACTAGTAAAACATAAAAGTTAAGAGCCTGGTATAACAGAGTGAGTGTTGAGGTCTAAATTTAAAATGGTAGAAATGCAGATGGAAAGGAGAAGCTATGTTCAAGGGCCAAATCAACAGTTTTTTGGTGAGCTACTAAATTTGGAGCATAATGGAAAAAAGAAATTGAGGAGAAATCTTAGTTTCCCAACTTGTGGTATGAGCCATCAATGGGGAGGAGGAAGGCCGACAGCTGGCCAGCCTGAAGAGGTGGTTTTTGAATTTAGTTTTTGACACATTGGTATTGAAATGCCTAAGTGAAATGATATAGTAAGAACATGGGTATGAAATTCATAAATATCCACGTTGAAAACCTATCTTTGTGTGATTGGGGGGCTAATTATCTAATCTTTCTTAACCTCTGTATCTTAACCAGTAAAATATCTACTTCAGAAAGATTAAGATTAAATTAAAAATTAACAATAACAACAAAAAAGGCACAAAAAGCATCATGCTCTGAGCATGGCACCCAGAAGACAGTCAAATATTACACCTCTTCTTATTATCCCCAAGACATTCTAGAGGAAATATTAAGGGGGAATATGAGAAATTAGACTTGGGACCAACAAATAGCTACTCCCATTGAAAAGAGAAAGGTAAGACTAGAAAAATAAGTTATAATCAGATGAAGAAGCTTGAAAAACAAAGTTAATGAATTCATGCCAGTGTTTTCCCAATCAAACTGTTACTATATTATGAATAAGTTCATTATCTAAATTCTCAGCTACAGGCCATAAAAAGTATATTTATTAAATAAAAAATAAAACTTTTTTCTCTTCCAAAACTAGGTGAAATGGAACCTTTTATCCAATGGAATATTTAAAAGAAGACTGACATAAGAGACATTTCTGGTAATAGGGATGTGAATTCAGAGATTCTTCAGTGAGGGAGGGAGAGGGGAGAGAAAGGAACAGGGATAAAACAGGATGTAACAGTCTAAAACAACCATTTCAGGGTATTTGAAATCAATCAAATGTAGAAATTAAGAAGTGTGGTCTTCTAGGCTGAGGCTGCTCCCAAAGCACGCCCCTTTTGCCACTCAGCTTGGTTGGCAAGAATGGTGGTTTAATCAGTCTAAGATTGGATAAGAAAACCAGCAGCTTTTTTGCTCAAGGAGGAGGACTTGGTGGGGCCCAGGAGTTGGGAAAATAAAAAACAGCTTTGCCAGCTAAAAGCAATAAACTTAGGAAAAAATGGGAGAAACCTATAACTTTGCCAGTTTAAAGCTGCGAGACTAGCTGGAGCAAGCAGAAATTGATGAGATGATCCTGAAAATAAGTAAGTCACAAAAAGGCTGAGATAAGCTCTCTATCCATCTCTGCTGAGAAACTACATACCTGCATAGGGAACACTTGAGAGAACTAGCTAAAAGAAAAGGCCAAAGGAGATATAAGGGCCCAAGGTCTCTGAAAACAAACTCTGCCCAAATTTCTGGCTGATATATAATCTATGCAGACACAGGGGTGATCTGTAGTAAGTCGAGTTAAAATATAAAAACTAAAAATAACTGAGCAGATATATCAATGGATACACACCACAGAGAGAGACACATTCTGCAGTTTTAGTCCACGAAAGTTACTAAAACAAACCAACAAATCTCGGAAAAATGAAACAGAATCTAGGGTTACTACATTATCTGAAATGCCCAGTATTAACCAAAAATTACAAGACATGCAAAGAAACAGGAAGGCATAACCCATACTTGGCGGGGCATAGGTAGGGGGAAAGGAAGCAGTCAACGAAACTAACTGATGTGGGATTTAGAAGACAAAAGCTCCAAAGCAGCTATTATAAATATGTTCAAACAATTAAAGGATACTACGTTCATAAAATGAAAGCAAAAATGATATTAATAGGGAATTTCATTAAGGAAATAGAATATATAATTCTCATATACATGTAAGAAATAAGAATTAACTAGAAATTTTAGAGTTGAAAAGCATAACAAATGAAATGAAAAATTCACTAAACTTAACAGGAAATTCGCAATGAACGAAGATAGGCCAATAGAAATTATCCAATCCAAAAAACACAGATAAAATATTAGTCCAAAAAGGAGAGGTTATAAAGAGATAGAAAAAATATTTTAAAAATTATAGCTTCCCAAATTTTATGATAAACATTCATCTATAGATTCATGAAACCCAACAAACCACTAAGTATAATTAATTAACACAAAAAAAACCACACCTAGAAAAACTGTAGTCAAAGAGCTGACAGATAAGAGAAAGAGAAAAAGCTGAAAAAAGAAAGAAAAAAATACCCACAGGGAAATAACAATATGATTAACAGCCGAGTTCTCATCAGAAAAAAAAAAAATTGACAAAAGGCAGTAGAATAACATGCTTAAAGTGTTAAAAGAAAAGAAAGTATCAACCCAAATGGAAGGAAGGCATAGCAAATGAACTAACAGAGAAAAATAACCTATCTAACAAAAAAGAGGAGTAAACTCACAACATATAATTGCCCCTTTGAAGGGAAAGATCACAACACAACTGCCCCTTGTTTGATTAACCACCTGCAGCTCAACTCTTTGTCTTTAAGATTAACCACCTCTGTGGCTTAACTTGTTTCCTCTAAGAGTTTTGTTTTCATAGCACTTGAAAGAAGTGAGTAGATAAAAGGAGTTGTGATGCTTCCCCAGTTCTCCCCAGATCACATTCCAAGGACTCTTGATAAGCCAGCCTCTTAGGGGGTGGGAGGGCTGGGTCCCCAGCCCCAGCCATTTCACAGCCCTTTCCTGCTATCAGCTGACAGCAATCACTTTTTTTTCCTTTAGTCCCCATAAAAACTCCAAACCCCTTATCCACCCTATTAACACTTCTCCTTTCTTTCTCTTTGTGTCCAGCCCTTCCCACCTCTGAGAGGTAAAATAAACTTTCCTTCTTTAAAACTATTCTAATCTTTGCACTGAGAATTCTTTCTCAGTCCACGTTACAAGTTCCCACCCTAACATCAAACTCTTAATACATCCCTATAGAACTATCCTTCAAAAATGAATGCAGACAAGGCTTCCAAGAAGATGATGGACTAAGAAGCACAAGAAATCTGCTTCCCACCTAGACAACAACCACATTGGCAGAATCTGTCTGACATAACTAATTTGGAACTTTGGAGTCTATGGAAGGCTTGCAGCTTCCAAGGGAAGGTTTAGGCAGTAAACTGAGGTTAATTTCAGCCAATTTCAGCTCCTGACACAGTAGCACCTACCCATTTCCCACCCCTCATCCCTGTAGCACACAGCTTGTGCACCTGTTCCTGGAGAATTCTGCACACAGCTTGCAGGGGTGGGTATACAAAAAGAACATTGTCCTCCAAGTATTGGGTTTCTGTGCTCTGATCACTGATTGTCCGCAAGCAGCACAGACAAAGAGGCCGGAGGCCATTGTTGTTGCACCTCCCCCCACTGTTGCAAGCCACTTCCCCTCTGGCTAAAAGTGACTTACAGGAGATTTAAAGGGCTGGCACTTTTTTCCTCTCCATTTTTCTGTTTCCCCCTCTTTGGAAGCCAGATATTAAACACCATGACATGTAAAAGCAATCACATAGATGGGGGAAACTAGAAAGTCACCGTGTATGCCTACGGGAAGGTGAGGGCTTTTAGGAATGGTTAATAAGCATATGAAAAGAGGCTCAACATCACTAATAACTAGGGAAATACAAATCAAAACTGCCAGATACCACCTCACATCCATTAGGATGGCTACTGTTAAAAAAAAAAACAAACAAGAACAACAACAGAAAATAACAAGTGTTGGTAAGGACTTGGAGAAATTAAAACCCTTGTGCAATGTTGGTGGAAGTGTAAAATGGTACAGCTGTTAGGGAAAACAGTATGGCACTACCTCAAAACTTTAAAAATAGAATTAACCTATGATCCAACAATTCCTCTTCAAGTTACAATATATATTCAGAAGAACTGAAAGCAAAGTCTTAAAGAGATATTGGTACAACCACTTTCAAAGCAGCTAAAACATGAAAGTGTCCATCTACAGATGGATTGATAAACTAAATGTCTTTAATATGTAAATACAACGGAATATTATTCTGCCTAAAAAAAAAGAAAATTCTGACATATGCGACAACATGGATAAACCTTGAGGGCATCATGTTAACTGACATATGCCAGTCACACAAAATAAATGCTGTATGATTCCATTTTTATGAGGTACTTAGGGTAGTCCAAATCATAAGGACGGAAAGTAGAATGGTGGTTTTCACGGGCTGTGGGAAAGTTGAAAAGGGGAGTTATTGTTTAATGGGTACAGAGTTTCCGTTCTTCAAGATAAAGAGTTCTGGAGATGGATGGTGGTGATGGTTGCACAACAATATCAATGTACTTAATGACACTGAACTGTGTACTTAAAAATGGTTAAACCAAGGGTGTGGGGAACCTTTTCATGTTGGAAGGCTGCATTAATTTAGCTATAATCAAATAAGGCTGCATTCAAGAAACTTCAATTAGCTGTACTTAATAATCAAAATTATTTTGTAAAAATCTAACCACTATGTACTTAATAACTTCAAAAATAAAAATTACTTGTTAATTTTAAAGTTAACTAACCTTTTAATGACTTTGTTGTGTCTGCTTTTTGCTGGAAAGCATTTGAATACTTGGTTACAGCATGGAGGTCCCCTGACCCCAGGCTTCGGACCAGTATCCGGTCCATGGCCCCTGGGAATTGGGCCACACAGCAGGAGGTGAGTGGCCGGTAAGCCAGCAAAGCTTCATGTGTATTTACAACCGCTCCCCATCTTCCGCATCACTGCATAAGCTCTGCCTCCTGTCAGATCAGCAGCATTAGATTCTCATAGGAGCGCAAACCCTACTGTAAACTGCATATATGAGGGATCCAGGTTGCGTGCTCCTTATGAGAATCTAATGCCTGATGATCTGAGGTGGAGCTAAGGTAGTGATGCTAGCACTGGGGTGTGGTTGCAAATACATATTATCATTAGCAGAGAGGTTTGACTGTACAATAAATGTAAAGTGCTGAATCATCTTGAAACCACCCCCCCAACCCTGTCCATGGAAAAATTGTCTTCCATGAAACTGGTCCCTGGTGCCAAAAAGATTGGGGACTTCTGCTCTACACAGGTATTAGTCATTTGTGACCTTAAGGACATCCTGATTTTGGTTAAGTAGGATGCAGATTCACAGCAATATGAGGTTGAAAAGCAAGAAAGCATTTTTTGGGGGCATGTTGCCAAAGGCATGCGTATTCTACTGCATTTTTCCATATTTCAATTAAATCTTTCTTAGCATCAATGACTTTAAAATGTCATCTACTGAGAGCTCAATCAATTCCAACTGTAGTTCTTTAGGTGCCTTGGTGATATCAACTAGGTGAGGCTGAAATGAGAAATTGAGTGTGATGTCAAGATTCTCAAAGTCAGTGAACCTTTCACTGTATTCTCCAATTAATAAGTCTATAATAGCTGTATATTCTTCAAATGATTCACATATATCACCCTGCTGATCAATGATCTTTGCTAATTGGGGAAATGTTCATCTGAAATTTCCTTCTGAAGAAGTGTTTTGAAAAAAGATAACTTTTTTTGAAATGATTGGATTTTTTGCCACATATGATATATAGACTTAGTTTTATCTTGCAGAGAAATATTCAAGTCATTCTGACTTGACATGGTATCATACAGAAATGCTTCATTCCTATAGAAATCTTCTTTCAAAAATTCATATTGCTGATTCTGTTCTTCATAAAATTTAACTATCTGTTCTCACAAAAATAAAATTTTGGCTAATACCTGTCCCTGCAAGAGTCAAGGCACTTTAGAATGATACAGCAAATTCAAACTGAATATCTACACCTCATAGTCCAATTTTAGCATGTTACCAAGCTGATGATGCCATGATACATTTGCCCCAATATAGTTAGCAATACTTATAACTTGTTGCAAAGTGTTACTTAAAATAGTAGCTTTAGCATAGAGAATTTGCTGACGAAAGATACAATGAAAAGAAATGAGAGCATTTGAATATCTTAATATTTTATCTGTGCAATAAACCCTTCATGTTCTCCTGTCAGGGAAGGTGCACTGTCTGTACATACACTCACTAAATTTACCAAATTCAGTCCAACTTCACGACATTTATCTTAAAAGTTGTTGAAGATATCTATTCCCCATGTTCTGTTCACAAGAGTGTCCAAAGTGAGTAACTCTTTAGAGCAAAGAAAATCTTGTTATGACCTGAATGAAGCATAAAACCCATGTCGAATCAGTGGTATCAGCTGATTCACCCAAAGCGATTAAATAATACGTATTTGCCTTTTGAAGTATGTTGCATGAAGTTGTTCTGTTAAAGCTGAAGGCTAATTCATGCTGCCAATCAGTTATGGTTCTCCTTTAAAGAGGCAGGATGTTAATGTACTTTAATGTATTCAACAATGCATTCTTTCACAATTTCTACATCACTGAATGGTTTCCCCTTTTTCCTCAAGTATATAAGCTACTTTATAAGTTGCTTCAGTGGCATTATTTCCAAGTCTTATTGCTGCTTGAAAGAATTATCTTTGCTTTTGCTTTTCATCTTTTAATTTCTGCAATACAACCTTTTGTGCTGTGCCTCTCCCTCTAATTTAAAATATTTGTGGTCTTTATGAGCACTATAATGCAGATGGAGCACTGAATTTCTTTAATGTTGATATTGTAGTATCACAAAGCAAGCAAATCATCTTATTCGTAGCAGAAACAAGATAATACTGCAATTCCCAATCCTCATTTAAAAATATGTTTTCTTCCTCCAGTGTTCTCTTGGTCTTCTTTGATATAATGGGCTATTAAGTTGACAGAATTAATAAATACCGTCAAGCTGTGCAACTATTCACAAATTCCACTTCAAACAGAAACACAGTGCACCACTGTCAAAAGCTGATAACAGACTGGTGTACTCCACCCCTATAAGCTCTCGCCAACCAGCCTGGTGCGGTAGCGGCGCCAGTCAGGTGGAGTAAGTTATAACTAAATCATGAGTATAGCAGTCGTAGGTTTAGCCCTTATGACTCACTAATATTCTAATTGTGCCGGTCAATCTGGGAGGATTATTTCATTGAAAGTTATTTTATTCTTTGGTATTTTAAATATGTTCATTTTAAAAATAAAATAAAAATATAAAAGATGAACAAACATATATTCATAAAAATAAAAGGATTTGTTCTGTGAAATCTGAATTCAGTCAAAAGGCAGGCTGCACTTAAGGACCTAGAAGGCCAGAAGTTTCCCACCCCTGGATTAAACCATGAAGTTTATGTTATGTGTATTTTATCATAGTTTCAAAAAAAAATGGGAGAGAAAATGAAGGCAAAATTGAGAGATTCCATTACTAGTAGATTTTCCTTAGAAGAGATACTAAAGGAACTCTTTCAGGCTGAAAAGAAATGATACCCCATGGAAACTCAGACCCAAAGGAAAGAATAATGAGCACTGAAGATGTTAAATATGGATTACATAGATGACTATCTTTTTTTCTCTTAATTTCTACATTAAGTATAAATTATATAAACATAATTATCTGTACTGTTAGGCAAATAATATACATAAATATATATGACAATAATGGCACAGGAGAGGAGAAAAAAATGAAGCTATGTTGGAATAAAGCTGTTATGTTTTACCAGAAATATGTTAGTGTAATATAAATCTGAAGTAGATTGTAAAAGTTAAAGATGTATAATGTATTCTCTACATCAAGCGCTATAAATAAACAGCAATAATAGCTAAATGATCAGAGGAATTAAAATAGTACATTATACTTAAGAATATATTTTAACACAGAAGACAGTAAGTGGCAGATGCAAATCGAATCATATGAAAAACTGCTTTAAATGTGAATGCATTAAAAACTCCAGTCAAAAGGCAGAGATGATCACGCTGCATAAAAAGGCAAAATCCAGCCATAAGCAATCTATAAAACTTAGATTCAGAGATATGCATAGTTTGATTTAAAGGATGGAAAAAGATAAGCCATGCAAACAAGAATCACTTAACACAGAGTAGCACATCAGTATAAGAAAAAAACAAATTTTAAGACAAGGAATGTTTCCAGAGAAAGAACTATTTCACTATAACAAAAGGGTCAATATGCCAGAAAAATATAAAAATTTTAAAAGTACAGGGACCTAACACAGAGCCTTAAAATACATGAAGCAGGAACTAACAGAACTGAAAAAGAACCAGATAATTTAATTATGGTTGGAGATTTCAATAATTGCCTGTTAGCAATTGATAGAACTTGAAAGAAAAACAGTTAAGTATACAAAATATTTGAACAACATTATCAGTAAACTTTACCTGACCATTAGTTTAGAATATTCAATCCCAGACAGAATACACATTCTTTTCAAGCACACATGATCTATCTCTCCAGGATAGATCACATGCTAGATACCATAGTCCAACATCTTTTTGTGAACAGTCAAGATGATAAATATTTAGGCTTGGGGTCCATATTTGTCTCAACTACTCAATTCTACCATTACAGTGCAAAAGCAGCCATAGACAATATGTAAATAAATGGCCATGGCTGTATTCCAGTAAAATTTTATTTATTAAATAAAGTCAGTTGGCCTTCCTATAGGCCATAATTTGCTAGACCATAGAACAAGTCTTGATATCCCTAAAAAGACTGAAATCATACAAAGTAAGCTTTTCAACAGGAGGATTTGAAATCAACAAGAAAAAGTATGTTATGAAATCCTCAAGTATTTAGAAATTAACGCAATTCTAAAGAACCCATGTGTTGAAGAAGAAATCATGAATTTCAAAGTCTTGAATTACATGGCTATGAAAACATCACATATTAAAACAGAATATGGCTAAAGCAGTGAATATAGTATAGTTTTAAATGGTTATATTAGAAAAGTAGAAATATATAAGTTTCAACCCCAAGAAGCTGGAAACAAAATGCAAAGTAAAAGAAAGGAAATAATAAACATCAAGAAATCAATGCAATTAAAAATATAGAAAAAAATCAGTAAAACCAAAAGTTGGATAAACTTCAACTAGACTGATCAAGAAAAGAGAAAAGATATAAATTACCATACCAGAAATAAAAGAGGTGACGTTACTATAGACTGTATATAAATTAAAAGAATTATAAAAGAATATTATGAACAATGTGAGTTTACAAATTAGACCATTTAAATGAAATGGGAAAATTTCAAAAAAGCTACACATCACCAAATTACTCATAAAGAAATTAAAAAATCTGAATAGCACTACGTCATTAAAACTGAATTAGTAATTAAAAATCTTCTTAGGTCCGATAGCTTCAATACCTAACAGTTAAGGAAGAAACAATACGAATCCTATAAAAATCCTTTCAGAAAATAGAGGAGGAAACACTACCCTAACTAATTTTAGAAGCCCAGTATAATAACCCGGACTCCAAAGCCAGACAAAGACATCACAAGAAAAGAAGACTACAAGCTAATATCCCTCATCAATATAGATGCAAAAATCCTTAATAAAATATAACACAAGGCTGGGCACAGTGGCTCACGCCTGTAATCCTAGCACTCTGGGAGGCTGAGGCGGGCGGATTGTTTGAGCTCAGGAGTTCGAGACCAGTCTGAGCAAGAGCGAGACCCCGTCTCTACCAAAAATAGAAAGAAATTAATTGGGCAGCTAAAAATATATAGAAAAAATTAGCCGGGCATGGTGGCACATGCCTGTAGTCCCAGCT
>CAUYSK010008628.1:0-17728 GCA_963575035.1 Avahi laniger
AGTAGCTGGGACTACAGGCATGTGCCACCATGTCCGACTAATTTTTTCTATATATTTTTAGTTGTCCATCTAATTTCTTTCTATTTTTAGTAGAGACGGGGTCTCGCTCTTGCTCAGGCTGGTCTCGAACTCCTGAGCTCAAACGATCCGCCCGCCTCGGTCTCCCAGAGAGCTAGGATTGCAGGCATGAGCCACCGTGCCCAGCCAAGACTTCTTGTTTCTTAATCCCTCTAATCCTTTCAACAGACTTCTCTTGCCTTCATTTTTATTCCCATTCAGCCAAAAACAAAAAACAAAATACAAAACAAAACCCCATAGGCTGTCATTTCAATCACTCTCCCTAACTATATCCTTAACTCCTTTGTATTCTTGCCATTCTGCTATAACCACTCCAAAATAATCCTAGGCCTGGATTAATACTTTTCTGTTACAAAATTTATTGGAAACAAAAATAACCAATCCGATAAATTGGTGCAACTACAAATTCCAAGGCCCACTTTAGCTTGATTCTCAACTACTCCAGCAGTCTTTCTGTTTCTCTCAAGACTATTCTCTCCAGTTTTCTATTAACAGCTGTTCCAAAACGTAACTACTCTTCTCACAGAGCAATCACTGTGAGGATTAAATACTTCAATACTTCCTACCTTAAATTTAGCCAATGATCTCTCTTCCTACATCACCAGTAAAAAAGGACATGAGAAGATTTTAACACTATTTCCTACCTAAAAAAACCATGTGCATCTCTATCAACTGTTCCTTCCAGCTAGTCACTCTAAAAGAAATGTCTCTCTACTTATATAGAGCTATTAATTCATTGATCTTTGCTCTAAGAAAAAAAATAATCCCACCTAAGTCAAAGACAGTCTTTACAACTCTAGGGAGAAACATTTCCTTAAACCTAGCTGATCTAATTTTTTCTTTCCTTCCCTTTACACATTTCTTGGGGGAAATATGTCTCTGCGTCTGTCTCCAGGCACTTATCTCCCAATCATTTCCTGACCTACTGTAACCAAGCTTCTGCCCTACTGAACCTGCTGTCCCCAAGGCTTCATTATTGCTAAATCCAAAGAGTACACTTAATCCGTTATCACATTTGTCTTTTGGGCAGCATTTGACATTTAAGAGACAATGACTTAAAACTACAAATCTATTCTAGCTTATTCTTGTTAGTATTTAAAAAAAGATAATTGCAAATCTATAATAATAATAGCAATTACCATTTACTGAGTACTTAATACATGCTAAGTGTTTTACATGTTACCTTATTTAATCCTTACAATGATTCCACCTCATTAATGAGAAAATGGAAGTAAAGTAACTTGCCAATAGATACACAGAGAGTAAGAGAAACAGCTGGAATTTGTAATCATAGCTGACACCAAAAATCTACCCTTTTAATGACTATGCTATTTTCAGATCTCTATAGCATGTTGCCCACTGGTCAGTCCCACTTGGACATTACCCAGGAACTTCAAAGTCACCAAGCGTGAAATTAAACAGATCTTCTTAACCCCAGGCCAACACCTTTTCTGATACTATCTACTTTTATGAATGGTACCATTATTCATCAAATTGCCCAAATGAGAAAGAAGGTTTTGCTTTAAAATTTTCTCTCTCCCAGATCGCACATTTGATTCTGCCAATTATACTCCCTTAACTTTTCTCCAATATGCCCACTCCCACTTCCAAAGCTTTGGCTTAGGCCCCGAGGAGCTCAGGGGATTTCACTCCAAAATATACTCCTTGGTATAAAGACTATTTTGAATTAAAGACCCTTAGAGATCAACAGGCATTGGAAGGGGCTTTCCCTCTTTCTTCATAAAAACCAGATAGATCTGTCAAGAAGAACAATTGTCTTTCCTTCCCTTCCCTGTTAGTTCCCTATATTGCAGGAAAGAAAATAAAGAATGCAACAAGACCTGGCCCAACCCATTTTAAAGATAATACCTGCTCCTCAAGTTAATTTAATTTCCAAAGAGAATCATTTATAAGTCAATCTATTTCCAAAATCCATTCATTCTTCCAAGTATCTATTCATCCTTCTTAGGAAGCATTTATTGCTCCTAAACAGAATTACATATATTCCTCATCTCCCCCTTCCCTCTAAAATGAGAGTATGTAAACTTCTGGCCCCCGCTAGGATATTGTGTAATCGCTCTGTGATTCTTCCCGTGCACACAGTAAATAAATTTGTAATCTCTTTCTCTCATTAATCTGCCTTATTGTGAGTTGACCTTTTGGCAAACCTTCTGTGGGTGAAAGGGAAGTTTTCCTTCTTCCCCACAGCCTTCATCATGCCTCACTGGGACTACTACACAAACTTCTAAGGCATAATTCCCATCTACAATGTCATTCCCTTCTATTGATTTGTCAGTTGGCAGTCCGTTCTCAGTTCTTGGTGTGCTCTTGGCTGAAGAATGATAAGACAGAGCAACAGCAAGGCCATCATGAAACAAAGTTTATTCAGAAAGAGCAAGATAGGTTTATAGAGCAAGAGTAAGACACATTTGCCACAGATGATGAAGAGCCCCATGTCATAACAAGAGGCCCTGGGATGGTCTGGGGTCCTGTTTTACATTGTCTGGATTGGACCCTCTTTGTGGTTTAAACATCACCGTTGAACCACTTTGATGGACAGTTAATGACATGATAATTAGTTTTAGGTTACTCTAGGTCATTTTCCAGACCCTACTGTGCCTGGGCTATCTGGCCTGCAGGCTGAGCAATTCCCTGCATTCTTTTGCAGATTGGCAGGGTGTTCCTCCTTCCCCCAGGTGTGGCAATTATTTGGGGCAGCACCAAGGCGGAGCACCCACTCTTGTCCCCAGGAGAGCCGGAGGTCCCTCACTATCTACCTAACAGATTTTCCACACACTATCAGAGTAAACATTCTAAAACTCAAATGTTGGTGAGAATGTGGACAAACTGGATCACTCATATGCACTGCTGGTGAGATTATAAAATAATACAGCCACTTTTGAAAATAATTTGATATTTTCCTAAAAAACTAAATACACACTTCCCATGTGATTCAGACGTTACACTCCTGGACATTCATCCCAGAGAAATGAAACCCTAACTTCATGTAAAAAAATTGTACATGAGCTTTCATAACACCTTTATTCGTAATAGCAAAAAACCAGAAACAACCAAAATATCCATCAATAAATAAATGGTTAAACAAATTATGGATTCATTCATAAATAAAAAGGAACAAACTACTGATACACAACTTGGATGGACCTCAAGAGCATAATGCTGAGTGAAAAACAAGCCAATCTCAAAAAGTAACGTGTTATATGATGATTCTGCCTATACCACAACCTTGAAATGATAGAAATCGCAGAGACAGAAAATAGATTAGTGCTGCCAGAGGTTAGGATTCTTGAGGGAGAGGGGAAGGGTGTGACTATAAAGAGAAAGAACAAGGGCAATCTTCCTGGTGATGAAATAGTTTTGATATTGTACTGTAATTAAAATTATATAAAATATAATCACTGGGGCAAACTGGATGAAGGGTATTCAAGGAGCTTTCTATATTATCTTTGCAACTTCCCATCAGTCTCTATTCCAAAATAAAAAGCTAAACAAATCAATTTAAACGTTCAATAAATTTGAAGTAGAAGGAAAAAAAGTGATTACAATATTTGCATCTATATTCCTAAGGGATATTGGTCTGTAGTGTTCTTTTTCTGTTGTGTCCTTTTCTGGCTTTGGTATCAAGATGATATTGTCTTCATAGTACGAGTTGGGAAGGATTCCTTCCTTGATGTCATGAAATAATTTCTGCAGTATAGGTACCAAGTCTTCTTTGTAGGTCTGGTAAAATTCAGCTGTGAGACTATCTGGTCCAGGACTTTTTTTGTTTGGGATATTTTTTATTGCTGTTTCAATTTCATTATTTGATGTTGGTCTGTTCGGGAGTTCTATTTCTTCCTGATTGAGCCTCAGGAGGTTGTGTGTTTCAAGGAATTTGCCCATTTCCTCAACATTTTCAAGTTTACCTGCATAGAGACTTTTATAGTATTCAGAAATGATATTTTGTATTTCCATGGTATCAGTTGTAATATCTCCTTTTTCATTTCTGATTGAGCTTATTAGGGTCCTTCCTTTTCTGTCTCTGGCTAATCTAGAGAGTTGGTTCTCAAAGAACCAACTTTTTGTTTTATTAATCTTCTGTACAATTGTTTTGGAACTGATTTCATTTAGTTCTTCTCTGACCTCAGTTATTTTTTTTCTTCTGTTGGGTTTGGGGATGTTTTGCTCTTCATTTTCCAATTCCTTGAGATAATTCATAAGATTATCAATTTGAGATCTTTCTGTCTTTTGGACATAGGCATTTAAGGCTGTCTCATAGGACTGCTTTTGTTGAATCAAACGGATTTTGGTAACTCATGTCCCTTTTGTCATTTAGTTCGAAGAATCTTTTGATTTCCATCTTCATTTCCTCCTTTACCCAACACTCATTCAGCAGTACGTTATTTAATTTCCATAACTTTGTGTAGAGTTGAGTGTTTCTGTTGGAATTGATTTCTAATTTTATTCCACCGTGATCTGAGATGATACATGCTACATTTACATTTTTTTTTTAATTTGTTGAGACATGTTTTGTGGCCTAGGATATGACCAAGCTTAGAGAATGTTCAGTGAGCTGATGAGAAGAACATATATTCAGTAGTTTGGGGGTCAAATGTTCTGTAAATATCTCCAAGGCCCATTTGTTCTAGTCCTGTTTAAGTCCATTGTTTCTCTGTTTATTTTCTGTTTGAAAGACCTGTCTCTCGTTTTGTCAGTGGGGTGTTGAAGTTCCCAGCTATTATAATGTTGCTGTAGTAGGATTCGCTTTATGAATCTGGATGCAACTGTGTTAGGTGCATAGATATTTAGAATTGTTATGTCTTCTTGTTGAGTTACTCCCTTCACCATTATACAAAACTGTCTTTGTCTTTCTTTTGTTGATTTGAAGTCTATGTTATCCGATATGAAAATAACTACACCGGCTTTATTTTTGGTTTCCAGTTGCATGGAATATTATTTCCCATACCTTTACCTTGAGTCTGAATGAGTCATGTGGGTTAGATGCATTTCCTGGAGACAGCAGCTATTTGCCTTGTATTTTTTTTTTTTTATCCATTTAACCAGTCTATGTCTCTTAAGTGGAGAGTTCAAGTCATTTGCATTTATCAAAAGAATTCATAAATGGGATTGATTTCTGTTCATCCTATTGAGTAGAACTTTACTGCTTTGTTTTACCCCTTGAGTCATGTGGTTATTTGGTCTCTGAACTTTATCTTTTGGAAGGTTTTACACTGGTAGGTATCAACTGTGCCGACAGCATATAATCCAAATCTAAGTACTTTCTGCAGGGCAGGTCTGGTCTTGACAAATTCTCAGCATTTGTTTGTCTGAGAAAGTCTTTATTTCTCCCTCATATATGAAACTTAGTTTTGCAGGATATAAAATTGTAGGCTGGTCATTATTCTGTTTCAGAAAACTGAGAATGGGGCTCCCATGCCTTCTGGCTTATAAGGCCTCAGTTGGTAAGTCTGCAGTTAGTCTAACGGGTTTTCCTTTATAAGTTGCCTGATACTTACACCTTATGGTTCATAGGAGTTCCTCTTTCGCGTTAACTTTGGCCAATCCTATGACTATATGTCATGGTGATTGCCTCTTTGCGATGAATGTCCCAGGAGTCCATTGTGCTTCTAGTACCTGATGTACAAATTTCTAGCAAGACCTGGGAAATTTTCCTCAAGTATTTCCTCAAATAAGTTTTCCGGGTCTTGTGTATTCTTTTCTTCACCCTCAGAGATGCCTATATTTCCTTTGTTAGGCCTCTTTACACAATCACATATTTCTTGTAGGCATTGTTCATTCCTCATATTTCTCTGTTCTTTCTCTTTGACTGACATGTTTAATTCAAGGGTGTTGTCTTCTAGCTCTGAGATTCTTTCTTCTGCCTACTCTAGCCTACTCTTAAGGCTTTCCATTGTGTTTTGTATTTCCTTGAATGAACTTTTCATTTCCAGTACCTCTGTTTGATTGTTTTTCAATAATTCGATTTCTTTAGTGAATTTTTCATTCATTTCCTGCATTGTTTTTGTGGTTTCTTTGGGTTAGGTTTCTATTTTCTCTTGTATTTCATTAAGCTTCCTTACAATCCATATTTAAAATTCTTTATTAGTCATTTCAATATTCTCATTTTGGTTGGTTTCCATTGTTATAGAGTTATTATTTTGAGGGTGTCCTTTCACTCCAATTTTTCATGTAATCAGAGACCTTTCGCTGATTCCTTCTCATCTGGAGCAGCTTTTGCTTCTTATTTTGGTATTTTCTTTTGATCAGATAATGGCACACCTAGTTTAATCTCTGAGACAGTGGGTGGTGCTTGTCAGTGAGACAAAACTACACCCTTCTGAGTGTGTCAGTAAATGTTGTAATGAGCATGCAAACTGATTGTCTGTCAGTACATGGTGATTGTCAGAAGGAATAAGCTGCAATGTTGTTTTTGGGACCTGGGACCAGCTTTAGCCCCTTGGGAGAATCACTTGATTACACCAGATAGTGAGTGGGGCCTTGGAACTTCAGGTGAGTCCTTATTCTCTGCCACAGCAGAGGCAGGTCGGAGAGCGTAGCTGAGAGGAGCTGGGTTGGGTGAACTTGCCCTCAAACTCCAGCAAAGCTGGCAAGGGACCCACTTCAGGAGGGGTCAAAGGTCTGCTCCCAGTGTCTAGGCAAAGCTACCAGGGAGGGGCTATAATGGCCTCACTCAATCACAAATCTCCCCTCCTTTGCCCTCAATGTGATTGAGACCTGGGGGTACAGGATCTGACCTGTGGGCCTGTGCTCAGATCCCCAAAGATCGATCCCTGACTATGCTGTTAGTTATATAGCAAGAGATTCTGGGTCTCCTAGGGATGAAAGTGGATACTGTTGCTTTGGTGCAACAGCAAGACCCCCATCTTGATCCTGCCCCATCATCATCCTCTCCCGCCTGGGGGGAGGCGGGACTACTCTATGAATCTGCCCATTATAACTCAGAGCTCCAGCTGCAAAAGAATGCAGAGGACTCTCTAGTCCATGGGCTAAGCAGCATAGGTACCACAGAGTGCAGAAATAGACCTGTAACAACCCACGTGCATAGAAATGCAACTCCCAGGTGTCCAATCCAAGTGGTACCATGGTGACGTCTGAAACACGAGGGAGGTCCCAATCCAGGCACCATAAACAAGATGTGGACTATGACCAGGCCCTTTTGTGCCCTTCTTTTTGTTCTCCCATTCCTGTGACAATGGGTCCAGTCATCATCTGTGGCGTATGTGTCATGTTCTGTAAACCTGTATCTTGCTCTTGCCCTATAATCCTATCTTTCTCTCAATAAACCTCATTTTCGTGCTTGCTAAACTTTGGTGCGTCTGGTCATTCTTTGGCCATGCGTGTGCCAAGAACCGACATTTCAGACTAAAATCTGACAATGCCAGGAAGAAGTATGCTGGTCCCGAGTTGCCCACAATGTGCCCAAGCAGGTTCGATGACCTTCCACCTCGGGGTGTGCCCCGCACTGATGGAGTCACCCAGCAAGCAGCAACAGGGAGGGCCAGTGGGCAGGGAGCTCTCAGTCCAAGCATCCATCAGTCTGCTGCAGGATCCCTAGAGGAAAGGTCTGAGTCCCATTCTCTATGGAAGCCTTGGCCTGGTGGCTCTATTATCTATCTCGCTATCACAGGTGGAGCAGGGGAAGGGGAGAAAAAAGAGTCTGGAAAGGTTTGAACTCGATTTTCTATGGAAGGTCTGATATGGTGGATGTACCGACAGAGAGGGGAAGCAGTTCCTGTGAGCCCTGGCTCAATTATCTCTCAGCAACCATAGGCAGGGTAGGGGAAGGGGAGGAAAAGAGTCTGAGTAGAAGAAAGCTAGCACTCTGGTCATCTCTGTCCCTCTCTCCAGAAGGCAGCCCACCCAGAATGTCCAGATTCTAGGGTCATGCAGATCCCCTGGGATCCACCAGCTCCCTGAGGCCCCTGCACTCTGGGCTGGAGTTGGGAAATGTTTGTGTGGGAAGAAGCAACAAAAATACTGAGGGACTGAGGTCCTCTGGGGAAAACAAAGGTATACAGTGGATGGAAAAGCAATATGGCGCCCGCCATCTTGGCTCGGGTATGCAGTGGTGGGAAGTGACCCTAAGGGCACCAGCTGCCTGGTGCTTCGTCCTTAAGAAGCTCCCAGTTCACTGGTGGCAGCAGCTTTTGGGCTTGTGAGGGTAGAAGAGCAGCAGCTCGGGAGCCCGATGACTGCCAGAGGTGTGAGGGAGGGAGAAATAAGCTGCTCCATCTACCCTTCCACTGGACTCCAAATCTTTCGGGGGTTGATCTCTGCCAATATCCTGCTCCTTTTATGTTCTGCTCCTAATTCTGGGGGCTTGAACTTCTGAGATGAAAGGCTCAGGCGACGATGACTCTGAGTCTGGCCTCTTCCTGAGGACTCCCGTCTGCCAGTCACAAGCTCGAAGACAAGAGCCTGCAATGATCTTTTAATTATTGTTCTGTGACAGACATGGAAGTGTGCAATTCTGATGTCTTTTTGTAAAAAAAAAAAAGGTAACTGAGCTGTGAGGAGTGCAGTTAGCTAACATCCTCCAGCTGCAAAGCCTTTTGGATCTGTTAAAGCCTTTAAATCGAGGCCATATTCTTCCCAGGCACCCTCCAGCCTGGCAGATACCAGGGCCTGACCATTTTTGCCCACTTCAGAACTCCTCTGATGGGCTACCCCTAATCTCCCTACTGGATTAGATAAGACCTTGTTAAATCTGCATTGCATGCTCTTGAAATTTCTCCAGCAGGAAAACAAAAATTAAAAAAAAAATTTGCATTGCAATCTTAAGACTCCCCCTGCACAATTCATCATCCTTCAGTCCTTCCTTTTACAAATGTCAGATCAGCATCAAGAGCCGAAGATTTACCAGGCCAAATCCTTCTTCTTTCCCTTTAATCTTTTGTAGGATTTAATCTTTTGTAGGTTTATTCCCCAATAAACCTCTTGTACTCTTAACTCCAATTTGGCATCAGCTTCCTAAATGATCTGAACTGATACATTGTCATAGCATTTATCACAATTTATAATATGTGCATATGATTATGTCTGTGTATACTGTTTCCATCACACAACAATCTCCTTGGCAGTCTTTTCCACTGAAGGGTCCTTCTCTCATAAAGCCTAGATAAATTTCCCATATATGGTAGTAGTGGTTATACACTTACATAAGTGTACACCTTACATAAGGGCATCCAGCTGACAAAGTGAGGAGGGTTGAAATTCTGTCTCAGGACATTATCTGTCAAGAACAGGACTTCTCAAATCTTGGCACTATTGAAATTTTAGACTGGTTAGTCCTTTGTAGTGAAGGAGCAGTCCTGTGTATTCTAGGCATTTTAGTAGCATCTCTGTCCTCTACCCATTAGATACCAGTGGCACCATCCCTAGTTGTGATAATCAGAAATGTCTCCCGATACTGACAACTGTACTGTAGGGGGTGCAAACTGTCCCTGCTTGAGAACCATTGGCCTTGAAGAAAGAATATTTTTCTAATTCTCCCAAAAGTGCCATATAGTCAGTTAGCAGTCCTGCTAGAACTTACATGGTCCTGGGAATATTCTTCCAGGCTAAGCAGTCCCAGATGCCTTGGCAGCAACTCCCACACAGTGGGAGTTGTGAGGCTTTCAGTCCCTTCCTATCTCTATTCCTTGGACCCTAGTTGGGTCTGCATGTGTTCCCATGAGTCTACGTCTAAGATGGGACAGATTATTCCAGGTGGCTAACTATGAACTAAGAGAAGCTCTCTCCTCCAGTCAGACAGAAACTTAAAGGAAGGCCCAACCAGGGCAGCATGTTAATGTCTCAATAGACAGATGAACATTGTCCCTTGGCTTCTGTGTCTTCTCATCACACTTTGTTGTCCACAAACTGATTTATCCAGTTTGTTTGAAAAATCATAGCCATCCTTATGTAAATTCCTGTTGCCATTCACCCTGGAGCATGCTGCCTACTTGCTACTTCTCACATAAGTGGCTAATTAAAAAAATAAAAGTCTGTGATTCTGAGTGTTTGCCCTTAATATTTCAGAGTTCCTAATGCCTAAATGTGGGAGCCATGACTATCTCCATCACTAGGCACAGAAACTTCTTACACCTCAATTTGAGATACTTTGAAGATTTTCAAATTCCCTCTATCCCACAAAGTGTATTTCATATATGCTGTTTAGCCTATATTTTAAATCTGACTTTTCCCACAAACTCAATGCAAGTCCATGTCCAGTGATTTTCTCATTATGTAGTACAGGCGAGAAACTCTTAATCCACGTAGAATTTGCTTGCCTTCCCCCTGTCTCCAATCAGTTTCATTTCCTTACTTGCATTCATTTGGCGGTTTTAAATTTATCTTTTGGATTCTGAATATTCATTGTGCACAAAATTTAGTAGATACAGGATTTAGAAGAGGGGATTGCAAAAGTCACTTGAAAATTAATCCATTACAATCTTTTCAGTCCAGTATTCTAAGTCTTAATGAGGTAATGAGATACATGACACTAGGAAGCTAAATACTTTTTCTTAGATGAAGTATAAAATAAAAAGAAGCTCTCTCATCCCTGTTACGTTGGGAACCCGAAAAATATCAGAAAGCCTATGAAACAAAAGCCGCAGGAGTCTGGAGAGTCCGAGGTTGTAAATCTAACTTTCACCACAGGCAGTTGCAGCCACTCCAGCATTCCTATTCCCCCTGATCAGGACGAAACTACTCCCATCCCCTATCTCTGCAGGTACTACTCTCCTCCGGGAAAAACCCAAGACTTTCCCCTCCCTCATCGTGGACGCTTTTTCACCTCCACCTATCTACACCCAAATGCTCAAAATAAAACAGCGTTTTACTACACATAAGGCTTCGTGTGTCTCCCTCTCGGCTCGGGACCTAACAGTTCCAAACGCTGATTGGGGGAGGAGGGACAGAATTCATGGAAAGACAATGCAGGATTGGAGTTGGATGGGGTTTAGGGCTGAAAACACTTGTTACCGCTCCGCTCCAAGGCAAACGAGGCGCAGTACACGCCAGCGACTGCGTCCTGCCAGGGGCGCTGAGCCGATGCGTACACACTGTACTCCGCAGCGGCTCGTCACGGCGGAGCATCACTGTGTACAGTCTAAGGCGGGACTCACTCAGAAACGGACCACTGTCAGAAACTGCATCGCAACCCAAAGTTGTCGAGATTAATGCTTTTAGAATCTGAGATGATGACATGTTAAAAAAACAAAGAATTCCCACACAATTCCTGAGGGAAGAGCTCAAACTAACATACCGCTGCGTGTGTAACTTTGCAGTCAGTCCATTATTCCCGCAAAAACAAAACATTCTTTCTCGGCCTCAAGTATATAAATACATGGCGGACCGAGAAAACTAGCAATTCTCTCAAACCCATTCAGTACACCGTTTTCCTCAGCAATGGAAGGAACGGATAAACTACACGCTATTAGCAAGCACAGCCTGTAGGGAAGGAGGGTAGCCGGGTAGGGCCAAACTTAAGAACTGCGATTGCGCCGGAGGGCGCTAACGGCGTGTGACGTGACTTCTCAACGCAGAGCATTCCGGGAGAAGCGGCGCACAGAAGGGTGGGTGCGTGCCCTGAGCAGACGAAACGAACTTTGAGAAGTAGAGGAGCGCGCCCCGTACCCGTGACAGCTTACGGTCACCCACTTTTTGTGAATACACATCGTCCACGCGGCGCAGAGGTTATCCTCAGTTTTCTTGAGTCGCGGCGAGACGCACGGTGATGGTGACGCAAGTCCTGAGCGCGCCAATCCCGGGCTGGCTGGAGGGCGGGCTCTTCGAATTTGAATTCCCGAACTGTTGTGGGTGTTAGGGAACCTCCCTGGGGAGGTGAGCGTCCGCTGGGGGCGAGCTGCGCGGGGCAGGGTCCGACGTGGGCCTGAGGCGCTAGCCCTGGGGCGTCCGGCTCCCCCTTCGCTCGAAGCCGAATCCGGACTGCTGCAGTCTCGCCTCGCCAGGCCCTTCACCCCAAGGTGCGTGCTCCCCGCGCCGCTCCCCTCGCCTCCCGCCACGGGTCACCGCCAGCGTGCGAGTCCCAGCCCTTTCTGCATCTTGGCTTATGCGGTCTTTTGTAGATGTTTGGCTTTGGCAGTGATTTCACTACTGTACGCTCACTCGGTGTGTATTTGTTGCGTGTGTGCTGCAGTAGTCAAGAGAGTAGAACAGCATTTCTCAGATTCATTCCGATGGTGAGCGCTCTTTGTTCTAAAATCACTTCTAGGAAGAAAATAAGACGCATTAGAATGATTACCAAGTAGGAAAATTGTGTGCGTCAGAGCCCAGCTCTTCGCCTTGGGATCCAGGACCCACAGGTCTATAGAAGCAATTGTTTCTTCCAGCTTATGTTTTCTTCTGATTAAATTATTAAGTATATACTGGTTTGCAAAATTTTTCACGTATTAATAAAATTATTTAGAAAATGGAAGTCCCCTTCATCCTGCGCTTCAAAGATAAACACTGTTTACAGTTTGGTGCACTTGCTTCCAGATTTGTTTTCCTTTTGCTTATGCTTATTATGTGTGTGTGTGTGTGTGTGTGTGTGTGTGTGTGTTTTACGGAAATGCGTTCTGTTCTGCTGCTTTTTAAATTTTTTTCATGTTTTCCCAAGTCAGTACATATATGTCTTTTTACTGAGTACATAGAATTCTATTGTATGGGTGTAGTGGAATTCTTTATGTCCTTTATTGGGTGGTTTCTAATTTCCCTGCTACTGCAGTGAACGTCTCTGTGTAGTGTGGTAGACTGTCGCTTGTTGATAAAGAACTTGGGCTTTGGATTTGGGCAGACTTGGTTGGGTTTTGCTCTTCCACACTGGTAAGTGTAACCTTAAGTCACTTAACCACCCTACACACCTTAATTTCTTTTTCTTCAAACTGGGAACAACAGCAGTACTTAACTCTTAAGAGTTGCTGTAAAATTATATTGTGACTGGCATGTAGTAAATACTAAATATTGGCTGTTATTACCACATATATTTGCATTCCTATGTAGATGTTTCTGTAGGGAAAAAATTTAGAAGAGGAATTTCTCTGTCAATGGCATGCAGAGCTATATTTTGAAATTAATCTTTAGTAATATAAGAAAAAGAAATCTCACTGTTTTAATTAGCATCTCTTCATTGATTACTAAAATTGAGTGTTGACTCATTTATTGGCCTTTTGCATTTTTTCTACTGGTTGCCTTTCATATCCTTTGGCCATTTTCTGTGTTGATCATTTTTTTAATTGATTCATTAGGTCTCTTTGAATGTTATATAAATTAACCCTTGCCATATGTGCTGCATATTTTTTTCAAGGGCTTCACTTGCATGTTAACTTAAAATCCTTTTATTTTCCCCTAATTCGACCTTCCAGTTTTGTTTTGTTTTTTGGTGGTTTTTTTTGGTAGAACTAGGGTCTCACTATGTTACCCAGGCTGACCTCAGCCTCCTAAATGCTGCAATTACAGGCACTAGCCACCATGCCTGTCCGTCCTCCCAGTTTTGGTTAGTGTGCTCTGGGATTTTTGACTGTTTCCATTATAAAAATTATTATTACTACTGCTACCACTGCAGTAAATTCTTAGAAAAACTTTTTGCAGTCTTTTTGGGAAGAGAATAACAGTTACATTCAGGACCATATACATGATGACAATTGTTTAGCCTTAGTTCTGTGTTTACATATAGAGTCATGTGTCACTAGGATATGTCATGAGAAGTGCATCCTTAGGTGATTTCATCATCATTGTGAGAACATCAGTGTACTTATAAAAACCCAGATCATAACCCTTTGCTCTTAGGCCACAAACCTGCACGGCATGTTACTATACTGAATACTGTGGGCAGTTGTAACACAATGGTATTTGTGTGTCTGAACATATCTAAATATAGAAAAGGTACAGTAAAAACACTTTAATATTATATTAAAAATATTATAAACTTATGGGCCCACTGTAATATATGAGGACTGTTGTTGGCCTCAACATCATTATGTAGTGCATGACTGTACTATAAATGCTCATAGCCAGGCCTTTCGTACAATGGTTTTCCCATTCCTGAATCTTTATGTTGAATAAATAGAAATTATTTTCTAAGTATATCAGCATTTGTTAGTTTTCAGAATAAGTTATAAGGATTAGATTTTTTTCAGACAACTTTAAGCAGTTAATGAATATAGAAGCATACCATTTTTGAATTACATTCTCCAGTCTGAGGAGGAACTAACGATTTCTTGTTAGGTCAAGTGTGCTTGGTCTTCAGGACACACTGTTCTTTCCTCAACTTGAGGGATGCCACTTAGTGAATCCCCATTGTTTAATGTCTGTCTGTTTCATCAAAGGCTCTAAGCATTAATATGTTTTCTTTGTTTTGCTCTTTTAACTAAGGAGAATGGGGCTTCAAGTCTTTTTTGGGTGACCTATACCCAGTAGTTGGATTTTTCTTCTGTATCTATACCACAAAGCATCTATGGTCAGAGGAACTCCTAGATAATTTTTTTCCTCTACGTTCTTTCTTCCACCAACTGCTGTCAAATACTGGCAGTTTTTTGGCTTATGTAGAGTTGTTGTTTACCACATAGTGGGAAAGAAGGGCTCCTAGAGGAACTCTCTTGTCTTTGGGAGGGAGAGTAGAAGTTGAAGAGTTTTCAGAATCTTGACTCCTCACTTTTAATCCTACTAATTGCCTGAATTGGGGGCAGAGGGATGTTGAGGAACATGGAAGGGAGGAGCTCTGTGTTGGTTCTTGGAGCCTTTCAATGTCACCATGTTTATCTGCCTTAAAAGGGACACAGTTCTGTATGTCTAGTATAGACTGGGCCTGTTTTCAGTGCTGCTAGTTTATTTGCAGTTTTCCTTTCCTGTTTAGCATTTCATTAGGCTCTGAGGAATTGAGATTGTATAAACCTAAACGTTCTTTGCCATTTTTTCCTGCAACTGCCTAGTTTATTCATTTTTGTTTTTGAGAGATGGTACAGCTTTACTGCTATTTAAAGTGAATGGCTAATGAGTATTATAACTCCCAGCACAGGATTCCTGGCACCTAGCACAATGATGAACATATAAATATATGCATTAATACATATTTGCTAGATTCACATTCTGTGGGAGAATTACAATGTTTTTTGAGTCATTAGAGTTGGGGTATCCCAAGATACACTTTCTTGTCAGCTGCTGTTACTGAGAAATATTTTTCTTCTGTTCTCTCTTATATTATAAATTATTGGATAAAATAGTACTTTGTATAGAATTTTTTAAATATTCACTCCATAGAGACTGTTAAAAATTGCCATTGCCAACTATATTGCAAGTCATCACAGCAGGATATTGGGAAAAGTTTTCAATTAGTGATAATTTCACCTTGGATAAACCTCATTGGCTATGGTATTGCCACTGTACAAAGCTGTACGTGAATTTTTAACTTATTTCTCACAGAAGTTACTATACATAAAGATACTTAATGTCTTTTGGCCTGACTACATTAGTATTTTCTGTTATAGGCTTTTTATATTTATATGATGTCAAAAACTGATTGGAATAATTATGAATTCAGTGATAAGAGATGCTATAAATTTAGAATAGTAAGTTCCAGGCTTCTTGAATTGAAATATTTTACTTACCAAGTATTACTGAATGTAACTGTATGGTTCCTCACCTGGAATCTTAATTTCTAGATGTGGAAAATAAAATTTATACATAAGAAGTTAAAACAAGTCTAAAACTATGTAAGCTCAAGTACATGATTTCTTCTAAAAATAATAAATAGCATTACATTTTTTAAAAATCAGAATTAATTTTTTATTTAAGGGTTTTTCAACTAAGACCTTTTAATTTAAGTGTTCTGGGGCATAAAAAATCAGGATTAGGGATTATTTAAATAATCGAATGGATTTTTTAGCTTTTATTAGATCATTGTATCTGCTGCCTTAAAACTTATGTGCCTAAAGGGAAAAAACCATATTTTGAAACACAACCTTTTATAACATAATGTAGCACCATAAGCAGATGTCATTTAATTCTTTTTCATGCAAATATTAGGTTGGAACCTTCAAGACTTAAAGTTCAAATAAATTTCAAAAGCAGATATTCAAAATTTAACACTTAGGCCAGGCCCAATGGCTCATCCTTGTAATCTCAGACTAAAATTTTAGTCTGATTTGTAAGTTATAGATTATCCAGTGTTACTATGAACCAGTTAAACATTTTCATTAGTGTAATGTTGTGGAAATCAAATAAACTTTAAACTTTTTCTATACCAAATCATGATAAAGGTTGATTTCACATTGAATTACAGGTGCCTCTGGATCCCTGCTGTAGTTCTGTCCTGAAAATGGTGCTTAAGTGAATTTCCTGTTAGAGGAACTTTGTTGCTACTGTCTTACCAAGATGATTACAACTCCTTTGAAACATCAGGGAATTAACTTGTCCTCAGAGATGTCTTGTCAAAGGAGAAATCTACCCATCGATGCAATCTTTTTTGACAGCATTCCTTCAGGCACACTTACTCCTGTAAAAGATTTGGTGAAATATCAGAATTCTTTAAAATTGAATGACCATAAAAAGAATCAGTTCCTAGAAATGACAACTTTTAACAATAAAAATGTATTTCAGTCTACCATGCTAGCAGAGGCTACCACCTCCAACCGTTCTCTTGATATCAGTGCTATAAAGCCCAACAAGAATGGATTAAAAAACAAAGCAACCTATGAATCACCAGGAAAAATATTTCAAAGAATGAAAGAAAAAGTACTGCGTGACAAGCAAGAACAAACATCAAGAAACAATAGTTTTTTGGAACCACAGAAAAACAAAAGTAATAAAATCTTCACTCCTGACAGAGCTGAAAAAAAACTATTGCAGCATACCTACCTCTGTGAAGAAAAGGAAAACAACAAATCATTCCAGTCAGATAACAGTTCACTAAAAGGTTAGTTTTATTATGTGTTCGTTAAAAAGCTACAATGTCTTAAATGTTTAATGTGCCAGATACTGTTTTAGTGCTCAGAATAGGGCAGTGAACGTAATGAACAAAAAATCCCTGCCGGTGTATAGCTCACATTCAAGTGGACATATAATTAACATATTAAAATAAATAATTTTTATGGTACAATAAAGAGGAAAAGCAGAAAGAAAAAAAAGAAAAAGCAGAGTATGGATGATAGAGTTGGAAGGGGTTATAATTTTTAGTGGGGTGGGCAGGCTAAGCTTCAATGAGAAGATGTTTGAGCCCAAAAAATTGAAGGAGGTGATAGATACAGATACCTTGGGCAATGGGAAAGCATGATCCAGACAGGTAATAGCTGGTACAAATGCCCTGAGATAGGAGCATGCCTGACAAATTTAAGGAGGTTAGTGTGCCATGGAGTGAGTACACAGAGCCAAGGAGGAGGGGATAAATAAGAGTGGGTCAGATAATATAGGACCTTATAAGTAAATATAAGAGTTTTGGCTTTTACTGTGAGCAAAATAGTCATTGGAGGATTTTGAGCAGAGGAATGACAAGATCTGGCTTAATTTTAAAATATCATTCTGGCTACTGATTTGAAATAGAGTTACTATAGTAATCCAGATGACAGCTGGTGTTGGTTTGGTTCAGATGGTAATAGTGAAGATAAGTTCTTGGACTCTGGATATGTTTTTTTTTTGTTTTTTTTTTTTT
>CAUYSK010008629.1:0-37848 GCA_963575035.1 Avahi laniger
TCAAAGTACAAACTGCCTCTTTCGAGGAGAACCATAATTCATTGGCAGCATGAATTAGACTTCAACTTAATAGAACAACTTCACGCGATGCTTCAGAAGGAAAATATATATTATTCAGTCACTTTGGATGAATCAACTGATGCTGCTGACTTGACACAGGTTTTATACTTCATTCAGGTCATAATAGAAGATTTTCTTTGCTGTGAAGATTTTAGTCGCTTTGGGGACTCTTGTGAATAGAAAACGGGGAATAGATATCTTCAACAATTTTCAAGATAAATGTCATGAGGTTGGACTGAATTTGGTAAATTCAGTGAGTATATGTACAGACAGTGTACCTTCCATGACAGGAAAATGTGAAGGTTTTATTGCACATATAAAAAAAAGTATTAACAGATCCAGATGCTCTTATTTCTTTTCATTGTGTCTTGCATCAGCAAAATCTCTGTGCTAAAGCTACTATTTTAAGTGACACTTTGCAGCAAGTTATAAGTATTGTTAGCTATATTTGTGCAAATGTAATGTGGCATTTTCAGTATCGTTACATGCCAAAGTTGAACAATGAGGTATTCAACATGGATTTGCCATATCATTCTAAAATGCATTCGCTATCGCAGTGACAGGTGTTAACCAAAATTTATCTCTACGAGAACAGATAAATTTTTTGAAGAATAGAATCAGGAATGTGAATTATTGAAAGAATATTTCTATGGAAATTCAGCATTTCTGTGTGATATCATGTCAAATCAAAATGACTTGAATATTTCTTTGCAAGGTAAAACTATGTATGTGATACATGGCAAAAAAAAAAAAAATCCAAGCATTTCAGAAAAAACTTTCTTTTTTTCAAAGCACTTCTTCAAAAGGAAATTTCGAATGAACATTTCCCCCAGTTAGCAAAAATCACTGATCAGCAGGATGATACATGTGAATTATTTTAAGAATACACAGCTATTATAGACCTATTAATTGGAGAATACAATGAAAGGTTCACTGCCTTTGAGAATCATGACATCACATTCAAATTAGCATTTCAGCCTCACCTAGTGGATATCACCAAGGCATCTAAAGAACCACAGATGGAATTGATTGATCTCTCAGTAGATGACATTTTAAAGTCATTGTTTGATGCTAAGAAAGATCCAGTTGAAATATGGAAAAATGCGGTAGGATACCCACGCCTTTGGAAACATGCTCCCAAAATGCTTTCTTGCTTTTCAATCACTTATTGCTGTGAACCTACATTCTCCTACCTAACCCAAATTAAGGCACCTGTAAGGTCACAAAGGACCAATATCCATTTAGAGGATCAATTGAAACTGCAGATCTCCATGCTGCAACCAAATATTACAATGCTTTCCAATAAAAATCAGACACAACAAAGTCATTAAAAGGTTAGTTAACTTTAAAATTAGCAAATAGTTTGATTTTTCAAAATTATTAAGTATATAGTAGTCAGATTTTTACAAAGTAATGTCTATTTTTAAAATATATCTAATTGATATTTCTTCAATGTGGCCTTATTTGATTACAGTCTAATTAATGCAGCCTTTCAACATGAAAAGTTTCTCCACCCCTGGTCTAGTCTCTAAAGGGATGTTGGCTTTACTTTAAATGAGCAAACAACATGAGCTAAGTCATCAGTCCAATCTTCAGAATTAGCTTAAAAATGGCCTGTAACACACTTTTAAGGAGCCACATTCTCCAGATGCATTAAAGAGGCACTTAGTTTGGCATTTCAGGGAGCTGTACTAACCAGCACACTCAATAAATTCTTGTTTTAGGGCACAAAAATATAACCTGAAGGCTGGAGAAAACTACTATAACTTTCAGAGCTATGTAACTTACTTCCATGGATTTATTCCAAAATATCTTTATGTCACTGGCATGGCCAAGAAAATTGTTTTCAAACTTTTCAAGGCACAGAAAATTATAGAGTTTAAAAAGTTATATAATTTCCTTCTCTCTATAGTACATACTTACAACAAAAATTAGAATTTCCCCCAGTAATCTATTTTAGAGAAGAATGAGTCTATATGTGATAAAAATTTCCATAATCATCGTCAAAGCCTAGACATTTAAAACTGAAGGAGTCTTGGAAATCAGATGGTTCAATTATCCATTTTAAAGATGAAAAATTGAAACATGCAGTGATGTGAAAAATTGATATACTGAGATAACAGAGACTAGAAACTAAAACCTAGATAATACTTACTTCATTCTCTCTCTCTCAATGATTACAAGCAAAAAGAGAAGACAGATTTTAAGATTTAAGAACAAAATTTCCTGTGTCCCTGAGTTCTCCAATTATTATTCAAAGAACGAGGCTATCTATTCCATAAATGAAATGGATTCAGTATCCTTATACTATGGGCTTCATGTACATTTCATTTGTTGAAAAATGTGATGAATATTAAATAATTGTCAGCTGCATGCTTTGACCCATGCCTGAAGCAAGCACCAGGTATTAGGAACAGCAGAGTTCTACAAAGAATAGAGGGAGAGAGCTAATTAAATCCTGGAGAACTCATCTACAGAGATTAAGATGCCCTCTGGCATTTGTTAACACCAGGCAGAAGTCACTAATTATAGCTATACTGTTCATGCTACTGAAGTGCTTAGGACCAGCCTGGTGTGCTTTTCCACCTCTGTAATTTTATCAGGAAGTGTGAAACCATCAAGGAACTTGACAGGTGTCATTTTACTAGAATGGAGTTGCTTTCAACAAATCTAAAAAGGAAATGTGTTTTCCCCATTAGATCAAATTAAACAATGAGAATGCTTTCCTAACCTTCTTCTTGTTAGTTGATAAGAAAGGGACCAGAAGGAATTACTCTTGCCTTGAAGGACTGACAATTTAAATGAGTGGGCGCTGCTGCCGTCTTCGAAGCATAGTATATTTTTTTAATTAATGGACGTTGCAGAATGAAAAACAATAATATTTAATTCAGTTCAGAAAATATTTATTGAGCCCCTGTGCAGGGCTGATCTCTGTGCTTGATGCTATGGATGCAAACCGTTATAGCTCAAAAGCCTATGATTTTGTGACTTTGAATTATACATTTGCATGGTGACTTCTCAGGGCTACCTCTATGTCTGCCTTAAGGATGACTCATCAGTAGGTATGGTTTAAACAGTGCTTGCAGGGATGCTAAACTGAAATTCGCAAAGACTATAAAGATTGTAAAGAATCTGAGAGATCACCAAATTCCTATCACTCCTGTTTCAAAAGAGAATCTTGACCTCAACCAATTTGTCCAAGTTCACTCATTATTCATAATAACGATGACAGAATCAGGGCAGAATTACTCTGCTTTCTTTCCAGTCCTTACTTTTTTCATTACCCTGTTTGATTTTTTTCTTATTAATTTCTTCATATTTTTAGTACACACATACCTTCTTAATCGTGGAATAGATAAATGCCTAAGTTAATACATTCTAGGACAAAATTGGTCTTATTTAATTTAATTAAAAAACATGAAGAATAATTGCATATGAACATTAACCTGTTTATATGCAGCATATTTATGAGACGGTTATGAACAGAGACTAGGGAGTAAGTTATCTTGGACCTGAACCCCTGCAACAATTCTTATTGCCTGTGATTTTGGTCAAGGTAATTAACATTTTTATGCCTTAGTTTTTACATCCTTTAAATGGAGACAAGATACATCAAAATACAGATTGAAATGAGATTCTGTATTTGAAACTTTTGTTACAATCCCTGGCTGACAGTATAGACTCCATAAATTAAAATAAAAAAATATAGTATTTGGATATACTGAGGAAGGCAGAGTTTTCAACTTTTAACATTCACTTAGAACTCAATTTCATTCTAAATAAAAACCAAATGAGCTCTATAACATGAGCAGTGTCATGCCAAATTCTTACTACCAATTTTATGAAATCATATTGCCAAAATTAGCATCTTCTAAAATGATCTTCTGTCATTCTAGTCCTAAAAACTGCTGGACAGCTAAATATTACCGGGCAAGGGTAACTGGAAGAATTTGCCTTCCTTCTAGATGCTGTGTTTTCAGAAATCAGCCAGCTTTTGCTAACTAAGAAACTATGCCAAAAATTAGTTGTTTTCTAAGACACATTGTCATTGTATTGTGAGATACAATGAATAAATATTTGTTAAAAGAAAAAGTCACTGATTATAGACTGATGCTTATATCATATAGGAGCTTAAATGCTTTGTGGGGTGAAGGTTGTAACACGGCAATGGAAACTAGGAAATATATGAAAATAAATATAATGTAAAGTTAGCACATCAAAGCCTGTGAAGATTTATTGCTGAAAAAAATAAATACCAAAATTTAGTGAGTTAAATATTCAATACAAGATATTCAAAAGAACAAGTACAACTAAAATGAATTAAAACAAAGAAAGTGATAAATAAAATAAAACATAAAATTAAAAATAAAAAAGAAAGAGAGTCAACAATTTAAAAGACGTATTCTTTATAATAATCTTTTGAAACAGACAAATTTCTAGCAAAATTGACCAAGGAATAGACTATGCGGAAATAAATAATATTGGTATAAAATAAGTAGTTAAACATATGGATTTCTTTAAAAGTAAAGAGAAAATATTACAAATTTGAAAGCCTAAATGAAGTGGAAAATTAGCTATCAAATACAACCTATCAAATTTTGCACAAAAAGAAATTTAAATGTCGTAGTCTTATAACCATTAATGATTTGAATCAGCTGTGAAAATCGATCTATCAGCATTGATAAATAAAAGATTAAGAGTAGTTTAGACAAGGTTTTACCTCATAAGCAATGAGAATATAATCCCAATATTATCCAAAATCTTATAAAAAAAATTTAAAAATTTATCTTATATTTCATTCTCTCAAGAATTAGATGCTAAACTTACCAGAACCTCCTGTTGAACTAAACATGCAATCTTGTACTTAACCCAGGTTATCTGCATGGAAGAATTCTAGGCTGGAAGAGATATGTCAGAGGAGAAAATTTTTTTCATATGCTTTTCAATTCAGAGCCTGGGTACACAGCTACCTCCTCAACCTCTGACTAATACAGTCTTATGTCATTGTTGTCCTGAACACTTCTAGGCAGCCACAGAACTGCTGGACAGGGGTAATTTGAAATAATTGCTTTTCCTTCTGCATTCTGTGATTTCAGAAATTAGTTTACTTTTGCTAACTTAGAAACTATGCACAAATTAGTGGCTTAAAACAAGCCTGTGGGTAGACTGTGTGGCTCTTTTGGATTGAGTCAGCTCAGCTAAGGTGAATGGTCTTAAGATAGCTTTCCTCCCATGTCAGTTGACAGGACGGTTGAACTGCAGAGCCTCAGCTGGGTTGGTTTGTCTCTGCTTCATGGGGTTTTTCATCCTTTAGGAGGCTTGCCTATGCTTCTGCACATGGCAGTTCCCAGGTTCTAAAGAGCAGTAAGAGACGGAATAAAGATGAAGGTGTGAACACTTTATGACTCTTACTGGCCAAAGCAAGTTGCAAGGCCAGTATACAGTCAGTGTGGGAGGGCACTACCAAAGGACACAGATAGAGAGAGAGAAATAATTCATGTCAAATAAATGCTGAGTATTTATAACAAAGAGCAAAACAGATAATATCTATTAATGATTTTAATAGCACTGGCATATTGAAAAAAATCAAATCTGCAGCCAAGGGTATTTTGTACATAGTTGGGCATGTTGATTTCACACTATTTTGCTTTAAGTCAATCGATTCACTGATAATTTGTCTGTGCTTAATACATAAAAGAAAAGATTAGATATATTCATGGTTCAGGTGAGTCTGAAATTGAGTTGAGACAAGGTACTACCATTGGTAAATGGTAATTACAATTTAATAAACCTCACAAAGCATTAACTGTTCACCCAGTTAAATGGAAGAGATTCAACAAGAACCCAGAGAAGAGGAGATCACGGTGAAGCAGGGAAGGGAAGGGATAAAAAGTGCTTGATTGAAAAGGTGACACTTGAGCTAGACCTTGACGAATAAGTAGACATTTTCTACAGAAGAGGAAAATCGAAGTCTTTCCTGGTAAGAAGAACAAAAAAGTAAAAGTTGTGAAAGTGGAAATAATCTTACCATAAGCAGCAGATTTGTAGGAAACCACTCTGACACGCAGGGAGGAGTGGAATGGGAACGGAGCAGGCTCTGTGTTGGAATACAGAAGACCAGGCTCTCTGGTCTGTGCTCTGTCACCTAGAATAGAGCTGATGCTAATAATGGCCAGATCCTAACTTCGACTTCTCTTCCCTAGGTTTTTGTTCAATTGTTTCAACCACAGCATCAAAGAAGTAAACAGGTTGAAATCATCAGTAGTAGCAAAGATGCTTCAGTGAGTTTATTTCTTATTAGGTGAATTTGACAGGATCCAGGGTACATGAATCCTTTGCTACTTATCTCAGAGTGCCAGATTGTGCGATAATGTATGCAGAGGAGATGTTCTGTGCAAACCACACTCTATATTGCTACAAGACTTCTGCTCCCACATGCTATGCAGGGCGCCTCTCCACGCAATCATTCCTGCTGAACTGAGCTGGGCCATGTGGAACGAACAGCCACCCTTTTCCCAGCCTTCAAAGAAACAAAAGCTTAGATCACAAGGGAGGAAAGGTCTCTTTAACTTTTTTATTCCAGACTTTCTAGATCTCACCAAAGAACAACAAATCCTAAACTAGATAGAACGGTTCTTCCAAAGATTAAAAGCATGCCTAATTTCTTCTGCACTCCCTATGCCTTCTAGGGAAAGGTTTCCACCCACCTCTCTGCAGCCTCTTCACACAAAATCAGTGTAGGAAGTTCTGCAAAGATGTAAACCCAAATCATGGCTGAGCCCAAGGGTCCAAACCCTTAAGAGGACTCACCACCAAGCAGAGATTTAAGCTTTTGATCCTGTGTCCTCCTTCCAGCATTAAAACATAATCAATACACTTGGACATGGTTCAAGCACAGCAAAGTTTCTCCTCCATGGTTAAGGGGTAAGATGAGTGTGATCCTCGGTCACCTAACAGTTGGATGGGGCCACTAAGACAAACACTAAAGACTGAATGGCTTGTAATGTTGACTCAAATCCCTCTTCTATAGAGAATCTTTCCGACTCTCCAAAGTATGAAAAGAAGAAATTATGATTTGTCTTCTGAGAAGACATTCTTGTAATCTCTGACCTCTGTTCCTCTTGAGAATGTGACAATAAGAGTTCCTAAGAAAATGTTGTTCCTCCTCTTTCTCATTCCGTTTTTTCCCCCTCCTAAACTAGTAAATGCATGCCTATTTGTAAAAAGAAAGAAAAAAAACAGGCAAGGGCATAATTCTATCACATTGCCACAACGTAAATGCAGCTGTCTTGCATTTTAAACTTGAAAGAGAGGAAACAGGAAATGCATGCATCCCTCAACAGGGAAACATAAAGGACCATAACACTTCCTCAGTGAGTGAAGCCCTGGAGTAGGTCTGTTACCGGAGCTGTCATACCGGGTCAGTTTGAGAATGCTATGGCTTCCTAGACAACTCATCCTTATTCCCACTTCTTACAAACTTTTTTCCCACTTGCAAACAAGCTGATCATCATGCTCTGCCAGATTCTGTCCAGCATGGGCAAAATCAAGTTTCTAGCCCATCCACTCAATTTTTCCAGACACCATGTAGCCTCAACAGACCTCAGCCTGTCCTTGATCTCTAATCCTCATGATCTTTCTGTGACTTTCATATCTCTGGCCACATGCTGCAGGCTTAAAACTTGCCATCGTATAAAACTCGATCTGAAAAACAGGTTGAAGACAGGAAAACAATTTAGGTCAATGAAGCGTTCAATCATTCATTTTATTTATAAATGGGAAAATATAAAAGAAAGTAAGGAAAACACTATTTTCCTCTTTATCTTGGAAGTTGTATACTTTAAAAAATTCAGTCATCTTTTAATCCTTCTGGCCAAGAAGAGGACAATAAAGGCCACTAAATTACTGTCAATATAGCTTTTTTCTTTTTCTACAAAGCAGATTAAGAGTAATTTGAGAAGTTTTGATGGTTTTAATGAAATAAAATATAGAAGACTGTGATTCCAGATTGTATGGATCACACAATGCTACTTGTTAACTTCAAAGAGGGGAAAAGAATATCTCAGAATACTGCTTAGATCCTTGTTTCTCTGGGCAAGTTAAACTGTGTTCCTCTAAAAAGACTTGATGTGATGATGTCATCAAACTCTAGGATTTTAAATTGCTTCCGTGACAAGAGGTTTGACAGTTCCAAATAAGACTATAATTTCATAATTTATGGTGTTTCTTACAAAAGCTGAATAATACCAAGTAACAATAGGCTAG
Organism: Avahi laniger; assembly: GCA_963575035.1. NCBI lineage: Eukaryota > Metazoa > Chordata > Mammalia > Primates > Indriidae > Avahi > Avahi laniger. Next base: position 8,326 of record CAUYSK010008629.1, read on the forward strand.
TCTAATTGTAAATGGCATTTGTCTTCTAAATACTCATTCTATTAAAATTATGAGATATGAGGGCAGTGACGTGAAAGAAAATGTCCATATAAGAAAGTGACATTTTATAAAGAGTTTAACTCGCTTAGTTGAGTCATTTTGGCTCACTTTCTTACATTTTTAAGTACAGTATTTTCTAAAGTATTAGTATTTCTTCATATTCTATTATGCAGGCTCTTTACTGAAGCCTTGTTAATAATAACTGATTTGATTATAATATATGAATTTATTTTCTCTTCTATGCTTTACTTCATCTTCTCCACCTATTCTGTCTTTCTAATTCCTTTCTCTGGATTTTGCTTATGCCGTGCCCCAATCAAGAATGTTCTCACTTCTTTTCAATGCCACTTTTTACACTTCTTTCCAATCCTCACTATTCCACAAAATCTTCCTTTCTAAGCCGACTATCACAATTTATGCCACTTTCTTAATTGACAGGTCTAAAAAAATACTTTTAATCTTCATTCTCTTTGTACTATCCGCAACATTTTAAGGTGGTTACCAGTGCCTCAGTTTGAAATTATTTTCCCTAACAACTTTGGTTGCAGGCATGTTATATAGTGTCTATCTCCTTTCACACCAAAGAGTCCATATGAAGTGCCAACCTCAAGAGCTCACTTGAGTAAGCATCCATGTTTTATACCCCTTGATGGTAACACTGCTGATTAGCCCTAAGGTAGGACATCTCCCTCCCACAAAAAAAAGGATGAATTAATGTCTTTTGCAGCAATTTGAGAGGAACTAGAGACCATTATTCTAAGCAAAATATCTCAAGAATGGAGAGACAAAAAACACATGTACTCTCTAATAAATTGGAACTAACCAATGGGCACACAAGTGCACAGAGGGAAGTAAAAATCACAGGAAATCAAGCGGGGAGAGTGGGGAGAAGGAGAGAGACAAAAACCGACCTAATGGGTACAATGAACACTATTCGGGTGATGGACACATTTACAGCCCTGACTCAAGCCATGTATCAAAAACATTTGTGCCCCCTTAATATTTTGAAATAAACATAAATAAATAAATAAAAGGAAGTAAAAAAAGGCAGTATGTTGTGAAAAGTAGTAAAGCAAATATTTGGCCATCATATATTCTATAAGGGACTTGTATCCAAAATATATTACAAAAACCAAAACCATTAATAATCAAAATGTCATCAAAAATTGATTGAAAATTAACAAAACTTTTTAAGGAAAGCAAGAAAAGATAGGACCAACAACACACAAAAAAGTGTTACATCATTAGTGTTTAAGGAAATGTAAATTAAAACCACATTGAGATACTATTAATACACACATATTAAAAATTCTGACAACATCAAATATTGGCAAGGAAGTTAAACAGCTGGAATTTGTACACATTGCTTTTGGGAATGGAAAACAGGACATCCACTTTGGAAAACATTTGAGTGGTTGCTTCGAAATTTAAACATACAATTTCCATGTGATCCAGCCATCTCATTCTTGGTGTTTTCCCAAAAGAAATTTTCCACATAAGACTCATATTTGAATTCTCACAGTTTTATTTATAGTAGTCCTAAACTGTTAGCAACCCAAATGCCTATCACTGAATGAATGGAAACAAACTGTAAAACTGCCATATAGCCACTATTACTCAGCAATAAAAAGGAATGAACTGCTGAAATACAACAACATGGATAGGTCTAAAATGCATTATGGCAAGTGAAAAATGTCAGCCACAAAAGTCTATACACTGCATGATTCCATTTACTTGAAAACTCAGGAAAAGGCAAAATTATGGAAATAAGAATTGGGGGAGGGAATTAACTATCAAGAAATGTGAGGATTCACAAACACATTTGTCAAAAGTAATGAAATTACATCCTGGAAATTGATGAATTTCATTATATATAAATATTCCTAGAAGTTCAAAATTATGCCTCCTTAGTTATGTACAGACTCTTCATTTATATACTGAAGGTCCTTCAAAGGCAATAGAATTTCCATTTATGTTTCTCTCCTACATAGTAAAATCTAGCCAAACTAGATGGTGTAGTTCTTCCCTAAACACATTTCACACTTTACTACTTTCACATCATTTCATTATTTTACCTTGCTTTATACAACGTACATATCTGTCTAATTTGTCCATTAAATTGTGAGACTGAAAGCAGTGACATGTCTTGCGTTAGCCCTGGGAATGTCTAGCATGATGCTTGATAAATAGATTTCGCTCATTGAAAAACTGTTGTTTCTTTTGTGAAAGAATGTTGGGGAACAATTATTTCAAGTGATTTATCAGAGGAAGTATCTCTCTATTTAAAACATAAAAGGACTGGTTCTGTGTGATGATTTGAATCATATGGTCAGGACCTCTCATGAAAAGTATTTGAAAATCTAACATTTTAACTGTTTTGATCCAAAGGAGAAGTCATTTCCTTTATAAAAATTTAAATGTCTGATGATGCACAGATATTTAAAAACCTTGTATTCAAAAAAATTAAACTAAATGGCAAAGCAGTAGACCCTGGTGAGCTGTATTCCTGCAGCAAAACTGTGTAGGAGAATGGTTGGCCTGCATCCTCACCGTTTTTCCATTTAATAAATATTTCAGTTGTTTTATGCATACAATATTACACTGGCAAATGCTTGTTTAATGGACTGAAGCTAATGAAAATCGAAGCCATGAATGTGTCAACTCCGATCCTTTAGTTCTTACATTACCTGAATTTCTCCAATTCCTTGGAACAGACTTTTCCAGAGGTCCTTTAAATCAGGTCAAGTTAGTCCCTTTGTGGGAAAGAAGAAAGGTAAAAGAATGTTCAACAATAGAAGGTTGTATCCCTTAGCTCTGATAGTCCCTTCCTCAGGATTCATGGACACCCAGAGTCACATCTGCCTTGGGAAATGCCAAACTCATTTTGGTCACATCATATTATTTGTTTTCACATGTATTCTATTTACTGAGAGAACTTGAAAATTAGACTTCCCAGTCAATATAAAGAGTCTTTACAGAGTTATAAAGAATGTGAGACATGCTAGAAAACCAGAGAGAGGCAATTGTTTGAAATTCCATGAATTACGGATTTGTGAGCTCAAAGTGACTGTTCAAAAATAGCTAAGAAAAGAAGCAGTGATTGTTGGGAGCCAGCATAGATTTACCGAAAGCACATCACATCAGATTCATTTAGTTTTCCACTTTGCACGTGTTATTAGATCTATGTATGCCACAAAAAGTCTCAGAATTTTTTTCAATGCGCAATTTAAAAAATTTTATTTAAAAGAAGAGGTTCTCCATACTCCATGCAGTTGTAGATTAATAACCGAATAGCATGCTTAAAGAGTATTTATTACTGGATTGCTGTCAACCTCAAGGATAGTCCTTGACATTGTAACAGCAACATTTTTATCATAATTTGTTCGATACTAAAGAAGATATACGCTCAGGAAATCAGTGTGTCCTGATGTAGAAAAAGGAGGGCGACTATGTTAGATGACAAAATAAAAATCTTAAAAGCCTGAGCAATGAACTGAATCTAATGACGTGAACTTTAACAGGAATAAATGAATTTTAACAGGGCAAATGAGTTTAAAAGATCAATTCTTCAAGTTAAGGTGAGACGCAGATGTGTAAAAACATAATCATGGCAATAAACAGTAAGCCCAATTTTAATCCACCTTGCCATGTGGCTACAAAAACAGCTAACATAAATTTAGTTTATTACAGTAAGTATGAAAGTGACTAACATACGCAGTGTGAGAGCGATGCTCTTCTGTGCCTAGCAGTATTACATTTAATTATTGGTTCTGTACTTCACAGGGGAGAAAGGTCATTGAAAATGACCAAGATGTTAGAAAGATTGAAAACCATTCCATATGAGAAACAATTAAGGGGATTAGGGAGGTTAGCCTTAGAAAGATGACCATCTGGAAGAGACATGCTAGCAGCTCTAAAATATTTAAAGAAATTTTGGGTGAAACAGGAAATGGAGAAGTGTAAGAAGCAATGCTGGACAGTGTAGGTTTGTAACCACAAACTGTGAGGTTATCTTTGTACTTAAATCTAAGAATAGTGCCTAGCAACTAATCAAGTTTTGATAAATTTCTGTTGAATAAAGATTTTGATAAATTACGAAGAAAAACGTTCAGGAGAAGTAAGTTACTAATTTTGCCATCCTCCTAGAGGAGCATATGGACTGAAAAAAGGATTTGTCACAGAAAACCTATGTTCACCCTAAAGAAAAGAATCTACAGTGGTTGGCCCAGACTAATTAAGTCAATCACAAAAATCCCATTTCCCTTGCCAATGTTTAATTGGTTCAGGGATGGGGAGCCTAGACCAACCTAGAAAGGACATTAAGGAAAAACTAAGGAAATCCATTAGTTTACAATGTATTGGTTCATTAATTATAACAAATATTTCATACTAAGATAGGAAAGTGGATGAGGAGTATGTTGGAAATTCTGTGTTATTATTGTAATCTTTTTCTGTAAATCTAAAACTTCACAAATTTTTAAAAAGTATATAAAATGAAAAATAATTTTGGAGCTATAAATCAAAAGATGAAATGGCAAAAAAGCTGTTTTTTTTAAAAGATGAGATTGGATGAATTCTCAAAATTATTTTGACTCACAATTAAGATGCTTTTAGAGTAAGCCTAAGTGGCAAGCGGCATAAGCACCAGAAAATTGGAGCTAATTTTCTAGAACAGCCATAAGCAAAATGGCAAAGATTCTCTAGGCTTCCTAAGTTCTTTTAGGATGGTTCTTTGCTCCTGCAACCTATTTCCAATCAAGCCATTGATAACCTCATATGAAAACCCAGGTGTGCAGAACATGTCGGCTAAGAAAGCTCATCTGACTTGACTCAACTCAGCACGTTCTCTGTGGCCTTCCACTGTAAGTAGGGACTGATATAAGTGGGATGGGCAGAAATTCATTTGGAATGGGAAGTTGGGAATTACCTTGAAATTTTAAGAGCAAAACATTTCTTTTAAAATGTTTATTCCTAGTGTAGTACCGGGATACTGTACTATACTATACTATACTGTTCATGGGTATAGAAGATTATAGGGGAGGCAAAGTCCTCACAATCTACTCCTGGATGCCAAATCTGACTCTATTTCAAGTTCAAAACTTCCTTTAGCCTGAAGTCATTTTGGAAAGAATTTGATAATTTCCACCAAACTGTGGCTTTTAGGTGATGGTTTAATAGTTTACCATTACCAGGCACGTTATCATTTTACTGCAAATTATATTAAATGCAGTGCCTTCAAACAAATGACTTTAATGATGGAATTTCATGCAATGGTTTTGAGCCCTAAGGAGATATTTTGGCATCAGAATTCCTTTCTTGATATACAACAAATTATTCCATTTTGTGTTTATTAGGAAACATAGAGATCGGACTGATGGGATAGAAATACCCCTTCGAAAGGAATCGAAGTAAAATCTCATCTTGTGAGACAACAAAATTTCAGATTTGGGAAATATTCTTAATGTTGAAAGAGGAAAGGACTCTAAATTTCAATGAAGACATAAAGTTTTCCCAAATAGGTAGTAATATAGTTATGCATACAGCTGTATATTTTAATTCCCCATCTGAAAAATAAGTTTTTACTCTGAAATTCAATATATAGCCTTTAAATAATTTAGAAATACAACACTTTTAGCATGAATTGTTTTGTATTTCAGAGTCCTTAAGTGTGAGTTCCCTGACTGCCCAGTACATTTAGCTCATGTGAATGAATTAAATGGTTTTCTGGTGTCTTAGAGGAATAAATAGCGAATTATTTATTTATTTATTGTGGGAAGCAAATTAACCAAGTGATTCTGTGTTCCCTAGATGTATCTTTAGTTCAAAAGAAACTCAGATCAAATGAACTATACCAGGCCATTTCTTGGTATAATTGTGAAGCTGTAAAATAATTCAAGCATCTCTCACATGTATTTCAGTGCTCTTCTCCTTCCTGTGAGTCGATTCACCCAAGAAAACTGAAAAAAAAACAAGTAGTACCTTAGTCCATTTCTATTACTCCTTCAAGACACACATATACAAATTCAAACACACACACAAACACATATCATTCCAGTCCTATCAGTCATCCAAGCTTTGGAATTTTTCCCAGTTAAACTTCTAGCTTTATCTTCCTTAACTGTTGCTTAGAAGAATGATAAATAATAATAGTTAAATCAAGATTATTATATATTTATCCTTTTAATTTATCATGAAATCTATTATATATAACATTTATAACTGAAGGAGTGAGATGATGAAAACTTCGGGTGCAAGCAATATGAAATATTTGAGGTTGCAGAGACCACTTCAGCGCCCTTAAAATCCCGTCATTAGAGCAGCCTTCTGTGTGTCAGGACCAGCACATACAATGGGGCTTGGAGAAGGGAATGGAGTTTTCTCTGAAAGAAGCCAAAAAGCTAAAAGTCTTCTTTACTGAATTGCTTTTATTGTGTGACCACTAATTTTTAGATTGCTTTCACCATGCCATTGTTTTATTCCCTGCCACACTATTGTATGGTACAATGGGGTTACCTGCTTGTTCTTGTCCCCTGGTACCATTCAGGGACCTCATTCAAGTCCAACCTTCCCATAAGTAGAACAGACAATAATTAGGAGCATCAGAAAAACTGGTGCTCCTCCAAAATACATCTTATCGTCACTTCACAATGATAAAAACTAACCAAATAGTTAGTGAAATACAGCAGAGGTAGGCAGAAGATTAAATAAATTGATTAAATTTAATTAAGGAATTAAATATCTCAAATTTCTTCCTCATCTAAACTACATACCTCCAAGGAGCAAATGGAGCTCCACTGTTGTATACTCCAATAGGCACTGGACACTACCTAACTCCATTCACACATTTTGATTAACACAGCTGATCAAATTATTTTTTTCTATTATAAATAAAATAAGAAAAATGACTAATTAATGTAAGAATATTTTTATTCTTGAGAAGAATGATAATATAGAATAATCTAATACATGTTTAGAAATTGATCCTTGTATACTCAGTCATGTATTCTAATAAGTAACATTAGTCAATCATTTCTTGTTTCTGACTTCATGATTTCCAAAGAATACAATCACCACAATGCAATGAATGCATTTTCTTCTCTAACAGGAAAGCTAAAAGTCCAGAAATAGAAGTCCTTTGTTTCCTTGTCAACATGGAATAAAATATCATTTTAGAGTGCTTAAAAACAACATTTATGTCTTCAAATTTGTATACTGTGCTTTAAGAAGAAAGTCAAGTTAGCTGTTTATTAATCATAGCTTAAAGCATTTTGCCAGGGAAGCATACGCGGTTCTTATGAATAAATACAAACCATGGGGAAAAACAGTGACATGTTACCCTCAATTTAGATTTTACTACACATATTGGTGACTCAGTGTACCCATATTTGCCAGTGATATATAGATAGCTAAATGTAAAGGCAAATATTAATCAATAAAAAGTTGAAAGTAATGCCTGAGGCTATGATGCCATTCAGTTGCATCTCCTCAAGTGGGTTACAATGTGCCCCAATCAAATCTTCTCACCTGGCTTCAAATCATTTCTACAAAAGGCCCCATGTCCCACTGATTTACTTGTGAGAATTAGCTCCTCTTTATATGGAGACAGGTATGATCTCATGGGGAAACTAGGCAGAGAAACAAATGCTTTACAGATTCCCAATCCCAGTCCCCTAAGTAACAATATGAAAAAACATAAAAAAGGGTAAAACTTACTGGTAAAGATAAGTATGCAATCAAATTCAGAATATTCCAATACTGTAATGGGGTGTGTAAATCATTTATAACTCTAATATGAAGCTTTAAAGAAAAAAATTAAATATAACTATAGATCTAATATTTTGCTAATGAATAAAAATTTAAGAAAATGTAAACTCCGACACCAAAAACATAAAATATGGGGGAGAGGGAGGAAAAGTGTAGAGTGTGTGATCAAATTTACGTTACCAGTTTAAAATTAGACCATTATAACTTTAACATGTTTTATGTGTGCTTTGTGATAACCACAAAGCAAAAACCTATGCACAAAAGATGAAGAGAATGGAATCAAAGCATAACAAACAAGAATTCATCGAGTCACAAAAGAAGAAAGAAAACAAGAAGCAAAAGTAGCAGGAAAAAGCAGAAACAGCAAAGGAAGAAACAAAGGATCTACAAAACAGCCAGAAACCAATAAACAAAATGGCAAGAGTAAGTCCTTACCTATCAATAGCTACTTAAAAAGAAAATGAATTAAATTGACTAATCCAAAGACATAGATGGATGAATAAATTACAAAATCCAACTCTGTGCAGTCTACAATGGAGTCACTTCAACTTTAAAAACACATAGACTAAAAATGAGGGGTGGAAAGATATTCTTTGTGTCAGGAAACCAAAGGAAAGTAGGGCTAGCTATATTTATATTAGACAAAAAAATACATTAAGTCAAAAAGTGTAACGAGAGACAAAGAAGGTCACTGTATAATGATAAAGGGGCCATTTCATCAAGAGGATGATATAACAAGAGGATTCAAGAAGAGAATGATTCATCAAGAAGATATAACAGTTGTAAACATATTTGCATCTGACATCAGATCACTTTGCTATATAAAGGAAATATTAACAGATTTGAAGGTAGACAGAGACAGTAACACAGTAACAGTAGAGGATTTCAGCATTCCACTTTGAACAATGGATGGACCGTCCAGACAGAAAATCAATAAATAAACATTGGACTTGAACTAAAATTTAGATCAGATGAACTGAGCAGATATGCACTGAATATGCCGTCCGACAGCACACAAACCATTCTCCAGGATATATCATATATGAAGCCACAAAAGAAGTATTAACAATTTTAAGATGACTAAAATCATATCAGGTATCTTTTTTGATCATAATACAGTGAAATTAAAAATTAGTAACAGGAGTAAAACTGAAAAATTCACAAATATGTGGGAATTAAACAACACACTCCTGAAAAATCAATGGGTCAAAGAAGAAATCAAAAGGGAAATTAAAAAATATCAAGAGAACATGTGGTGCTTGTTTTTCCACATGCACTCACCATCAAATTGGTATTAACTGATTAACACTTAAGTGCACATACAGCAGTAACATTCATCAGGTGTCAGGCAGTTGGGAGGTGGGAGTATACTCTCTGGGGGATGAACACACTTGAAACTCTGACTTGGGTGATGCAAAGACAATATATGAAACCTAAACATCTGTACCCTTGTAATATGCTGAAATAAAAGAAATTTAAAAAAGTCAAGAGACAAATGGACCTGGAAACATAACATACCAAGACTTATGGGACACAGCAAAAATAGTACTAAAAGGGAAATTTAGAGAAATATATACTGACATGAAGAAAAAAGGAAAAACCTAAAATAAACAACCTAACTTTACAACTCAAGAAATTAGAAAAAGGAGAATAAATTAACCTCAAAGTAAGTAGAAGAAAGAAAATAACAAAGATCAGAACAGAAATAAATGAAATATAGAGTAAAAAAACACTAAAAAAGATCAACAAAAATAAGTTTTTTTAAATCTTTGTTTTTAATTATAGGTCATAGTTGTACATATTTATGGGGTACATGTGATGTTTTGACACATACATACAATGTATAGCAAATCAATGTAATTGGTACATTTATGACTTCAGGAAGTTCTAGCTAGATAAATCATACGAGATAAAAAAAATAAAGGACATTCAATTTGGAAAAGAAGAATGCAAATTATCCTTATTTGGGGATGATATGATGTTATATTTAGACAAACCTAAAGATTCCACCAAAAAACTCTAAAAATTGATAAACAAACTCAGTAAAGTTGCAAAATACAAAACCAACATACAAAAATCAGTAACATTTCTATAAGGCAACAGTGAACGATCTGGAAAAGAAACCAAAAAATCTCATTTCCAATAGCTACAAATAAAATAAAATACCTAGAAATAAACTTAAGCAAAATGAAAGATATTTACAAAGAAAATTATGAAACATTGATGACAGAAATTAAAGAGGACACAGAAAAGGAAAGATATTCCATGCTCATAGATTGAAACAATCAATAATGTTAAAACATCCATACTACCCAAAGCAATCTACATATTCAGTGCAATCTCCATAAAAATGCCAATGATATTCTTCACATAAATAGAAAAAAAAAATTTTAAATTTATATGGAACCACAAAAGACCCACAATAGCCAAAACCATACTGAAAAAAAGGAATAAAACTGGGGAATCACATTACCTGACTTCAAATTATACCACAGAGCTGTAGTAACTGAAACAGCATGGTACTGGCATAAAAACAAACACAAAGACCAATGGAACAGAATAATATCTATAGTGAACTTATTTTTGACAAAGATGTGAAGAACAGACATTGTTCACAGTTTTTATCACAACACCAATCGTCCTTGAGGGTGCATTTTAAGATTCAATTGCTTCTTGTCCTTAATAAACATAACCAATTGAATAATGCAACACATTATAGAATGATGCAAATCCAGGGGCTTTATCCACTTAATGTTGCAGACCTCTGGGCCTATATCCTCTTGCTAAAATATTCTTTCATAAGTGCTTCACCTGTCTAATACTCTTCCTAATTCTTATTCACTTTTCCTATTCTCTATTGTAGGCAACCTTTTTTTATCACCTCATTCGAGTCAAACACTTGTGAACTACAATAAAATCTTAAGCCCCCAGCTGACAGAATGGAACCCCTCTTGGCCAAGGGAACCCCAGAAAAAAACCTTAAAACTGAGTTTCCAACCATGAGGAGAAGGGAGGTCAGATACTCCTCATTATGTCCCCTCCCTTTTGGAGTCACTCTTTGTAACAATAACATACTAAATCTATATCAGGACCTAAGGCCATCCAAGGCAAAGCTTAAACCACATCTGCAGGCCGTCAATTTACTTAACAGATTACTTGAATTGGCTTGTCTCTGATTAACAGAGTTCTTTATCTTAACTTAAAATATTTCAAGTCTTCAGACAAAGCTTCATTTCTTAAACCAATTACAAATCAAAGGATCTTTAAACCTACCTATAACCTGTAACCACTCTCTCCTTCCAGATGTCCTGTCTTTTTGAGCCAAACCAGTGGATGCCTTCCACGGATTGATTTATGATTTTACATGTAATTCCTGTCTCCATAAATGTGTAAAACCAAACTGTGACCTGGTCACCTTGGCCACATGTTTTCAGGACCTCTTAAGGCCATGTGCTCTGGGCCAGTGGTCATACACATTTGGCACAGAATAAATCCTCTTTAAATTATTTTATGGACATTAGATTTTTTCTGTTAACACACTCTACCATTCTTCTGACAGCAATTTCTCTGTTTTCCCAACTTGGCCTGGATTTTTTCCTTGTTGATCACCAGAGTATAAGCTGCACATTCCTAGTGAATATGTCATTGATTTTGGCCATTAGGCATCTGACAGTCTTCTCTGTTTGGGGAATTCCCTAAAGACTCTGAAGTCTTGTTGGAGAAAATATGCTCCCCCATAAAAGTTAAAAATGTTGAATTATCTGTTCTCCTAATTCCCACACATTTGTGACCTGGGCAAATGGACTGGATCCCACCAATCAGACACTGACAGGACTTTCACTCAAGAAGGGAAGGGATTCGTATCCCTCTCTGTCCTTGAGAGTAACAGAATCAGAGACTTACAGGTGGATTTTCTATCCCATGAAAGAGAGGAGGCATATTTCAGCATTTAGTGGCAGTCGTGGCTATGATAATTGAGTGGTTCTTCAGCCTTCCCAACCATTATGTGAGTTATCTAAAAAAAATCTCTAGGTGGGAGCAGTGACTCATGTCTGTAATTCTAGCATTCTGGGAGGCTGAGGTGGGAGGATTGCTTGAGCTCAGGAGTTCAAGACCAGCCTGAGCAAGACTGAGACCCCTATCTCTACTAAAAATAGAAAAATCAGCCAGGTGCAGTGGCACTTGCCTGTAATTGTAGCTACTCAGGAAGCTGAGGCTGAGAATTGCTTGAGCCCAGGAGTTTGAGGTTGCAGTGAGCTATGATGGTGCCACTGCACTCTACCCAGGGTGACAGAGTGAGACTCTGTCTCAAAAAAAAAAAAAAAAAAAAAACAAGAAAACTGAAAAAAAAAATCTCTAACAAACTCATTTGCAGCAGCATCAGCCAAATCTGCTGATTTCCCCGGGGCAAAGATCATGCAAGTTTATTCTCAGTATCCCTTTCAACTCTAATGATCCCTAAGAATAATTGATCAATAAACATTTGATATTCTAAACTGAGATAGCTACCTCTATGGAACATCTACCTTTAGATAGTAGTAGTAGACTTATATAATGTAATTGCAGGGCACTGGTAGAGTAGTTTGAGGAAGAAGAAGAGGAAAATAGAAGAGGGGAAGGAGCAGAGTACTGTAGGGGCCAAGAGAAAGCTTCCCATTCACTCTCTGAATGTGAAAAATCAACTCAAAAAAGGCAAATTAATTGGAAAAAAGACATACAATTTTATTAACATATACGTGGGAGGACCATAGAGTGATTATTTACCCACCAATGGAATTCAGAAGCTTATATCCTATCTTGAGGTTACAGAAAGAATGGAGGCTTGGATCCTGGCAAAACAGGTGATGGGAGCGGGGAGAAAAGGAATTCCCTTGCGGGGCAATAAAGGATTACTAGGGAAAATGAATAGATCCAGGAGCAGAGATTCATTTACGAATAATTCTCTTATGATTTTGGATGTTCCTCAGAGACAAACATTATCTTGCGAAAGGGTCTGTTCAGGTAGGGTTATATTCTTGATCTTTCAGGGAGGGGAAGAGAAAACAATTTTTCTTCTTGGTCAGTCCATACGTTTAGGCAGATAAAAGAACTTCAGAAAACAACTTCATCCTGGCTTTGGGAGAGTGGGCAGGGAGGGGGGATTACAGAGACTTTGAGGCTTCTTCTTCAGTTCAGCATATGGAAGCACCATATTTTGGGATATTGGTTTCTGAGCCCCAACAGTACCAACTGGCAATATGCTTTTGATAAGGTCATCCCCAAGGTCATTAGCATGCCCATTGGTTGTGTTGAAGACTGCCACATTCACACTGACCCATAGATATGTAAATTTTACTTTATACACCTCATTATTCCTTGGGTAGAAAAATCACAATACCACATACAACACTTGTAGAAATTGAGCATAAGAGATTCTTCTGTCTTCATTAACGTGTTAATGAGCTAGGTCAGATGTTTATAGATTTTCATCAAATTAATCAGACAAAGAACCCTGTAGCCAACTTGACTCCCTTTTTCCAAAGTTCATTAAAATATAATCTTTGACAATTAAATTGAGCATTGCTTATCTGTTGCTGGGATACAATTACCTCCTCTAGTCAAGAAGGTACTTATGATAGAGAAAAAAATAATGTTTGGCCATATGCCCATTTGGAAGGTATTCATCATTATTGCAATAATAGCTTTCATAAGCTGTTATAGCATACAGAGCCAGAAAAAAAATTAGTCTAAAGAATTTCTTCTACAATTGTGGAAAATTTAATCTAATGACAGGCATTCAGATACCTAAGTTCATAGAAATTTAGTTCTAAAATCTGGGTCACTATCATATATTCATCAATTTTGCTCTTATTCCTAAATCAAAGTTCCACTGTAACTAGATAATTTCCAATGTCCTCAGCATAATATGCTTCATTTCTAACTTGCATCCTTTTGTTCTGGAAAACCATCTTCAGTTCTATTAAAATTTAAGCCATCAGCAGCAAGAGTCCTAGACTGGGCCTAGAAAGAAATCTGGGGCCATCTTATTGTCTGGAGAATTTGGCATATCAGGAAGCCAGAGGCCCATTGAGAACAAAATCGTCTACTTCTATACACAGCTTGAACACCGAGGCTGAAACTACCTACCCCTTATTCAGATTACTGCCTACATTAACACGACCTCACTGTTCCACTGTCTTCATTAGCATAAAATTACTATTCTAGGACTTTTGCCCAGGCAAATAACTTGATTGTTCATTAGAGGAACTTCCCAAAAGACTTATCAACATTTCAGTAGAATCCTTGCCTTATTGCTGTCATCAATCCTACCGTTATATCATAATTCTTATCCAATTCTAATGAAATTCCCACTTTGAGAGCTGGGTAGTGTGACACACACCTGTAACCCCAGCTACTCAGGAGGCTGAAGCAGAAGAATCGCAGGAGAATCGCTTGAGCTCAAGGATTCAAGGCTGTAGGGCACAATGATCGCACCTATGAGTAGCCACTGCACTCTAGCCTGGGCAGCACAGTAATACCCCAATTCTAAAAAGTAAATAAATAAATAAAAATAAAAACTCCCATGACTTAATCCAAACTTCAAATTCTCCACAAATTTCTTCTCTGTCTTTCCCCTGTGACACTATCAAAGATCTATCAAATGGAATTCTCCCTGATTGTAGTAAGCAATAACCTTAGCTCTGTTTTATCAACCAGATTGTGTTGGTACTATCTGGGGAGAAGGCATTGATACTACACAAAGACTGGAAAGTTGTCTGGGAAAACAGGTGTGTTCGTGGAGGAAGGATTCCTGGGCTTGATAATGGAAACAAAGGTGAGTCATGGAGATGGCAATCCTTACATAGCAAGGCCTTTTTGTAACATGACCTTGTTAAAAAATAAAAAGGTCAAGCCAACATTAGAAACATAACCAAACCTTAATGATAAGTAAAACTTTATAATGAGGTTAAAGGCTGTTTAAGTATTTTTGTTAGTTAAGGTTTTTACCAAAACCACAAGAAGTTTCCAGCCTAGGTCTGTTTACTGGATGCACACAAAGCCAATTGCTGAGACAATGAGAATTGCCAAGGAAGAAAGAAATTTTTAATATGAATGGAGAATGGGAGGGGCAGAATCAAATCCATCTCACAAATTCATGGAGCGTAGGGGCTCTTATAAGGGGTTAAGGAATGTGGCTCCGTGCATCTAGGCAGGCTGTGCTGAATTAACAGGGCGCTAGGTGCGTCTGGGCAGGTTGATTTAGAAGTTACAAGTTAGTGAGGGCTGGTGAGTCTTGGCATCAGGAATTTCATAGCAGGGGCCTCCAGAATCTCAACTCCTGTATCTTTCAGAAATACTTTTGTTTCTGGGAAAAAATTTAAAGAGTCAAGTAGTTAGTTAAAAGTTACAGGGTTCTGGATGTCAAGTCTACTGTCCTAGGAATCTGAAGCATTATAAGGCTACAAGGAAAACATATATAGGGGTTCATCCTGTGTTTGTTCATGGGGCCAGCTATAAAGTTATTAACAGAATAACTACAGCTAACAGAGTGGCTATAAGTAAAGATTACTGAAAATTTTTACTCAATTAAAAAAAAAAGCTAGTCTCAGGAAGTACAGTGAGCTCTGCTTGATTACAGCAGCAAGCTGTCCTGGGAATGCCATGGAGGACCCATTTAGTGATGCAGCTCATATTCAATTATTTTATATCGTGTCTCTTACTTTCTTCTGAATTCCTAGGACAGACAAACTCTCAGTTTAGGTTAGATATTCATCACTGGATGCTCTGACTCTGAGAGCAGGTCTGTGTTATATGGATGCTGAAAGCTCATCTTATGATATATGACAATTAGAAAATATAAATTTGCATAAAGAAAAAAATAAATCAGCGCACAGAGAGAACTACTTCAACATTTTAGTGTTTATCTATCTGGCATTTTCATGTTTATTTTAAATAAATATGTAAATTCTACCTGTTTATTTAACAAAAATATTTATATTTCTCGTTATGTGGTTATTTAAACTTACACATATATTTAAAACATATCTTCAGGTAAATAAATATGTACATTATTTACATAAATATTATTTACATAAATATTTACAAATATTTGCATCATTTTAACAGCCGATTTGTTGTATCCTGAGTGGATGTACTTTCATTATTTCCAATTTGTTATAGACATTTTTAAAGAATCTCCAATGAAAACTCTTCTACCTATATACTGCATTATTTGATTATTTCCTTAGGTTTAGAAATATAATTATTACTTCACAGAATATGCCCACTTTAAGGCTTTTAGCTTTATGTGATCAAATTGCCTCTAGAAATAGTACATTTTACACTCCCAAAAAGAATATATGAGACATGCAGTTTTACTGCAACTGCAGTAACAAGATTTCTTTTTAATTGTTGGCATTCATACAGATTGTTATGTGAGTTTCTCTGACTACTATTATTAACAGGAAAGTCAAATATTTTAAATATTTACTGAAAGTTTGTGGTTCTGCTTTTCTAATATTCCCTGTTCTATGCTTTACCTATTTTCTCTGGATATATTTATTTTTTTATCTTAATACCTAGAATAAGCTTTCTTTCATTAAAAATATAAACCTTTTATCAGGCATACATGGAGCAAATATTTTTCCTCTTAATATTTGTATTTTAACTTTATTTATAGTACATTTATTCTATATAAAAACATGTTTTAAAATCATATCAGTAATTCTCTTTGATTTACAGTTTCTAACATTCAGAGTCAAATTTAAAGGTTCTTCCTAATCCCAAGATAACATAACTATGGATTTATATTTTCTTCCAGTAATATTGTGATTACTTTTAAAGTATCTTATTTAATTTTCTATTGTTTTGTTGTGAGGTACAGATCTTCATTTATTTTTATTCCCAAATAATGTTATTTCAACAGTTATTAGTGATGGGTTTCCTTTCATACATTAATTTGTTTTCCGTATGTCTACATCTGTTTGTAGAATCTAAAATTATATGACAACTGATTGTTTATTCCCCAGATATAGTCCACTGTTCTTGTTTTTCCTATACTACACACAATACTGGTTGAATTACTGAGACACTATGTGTGGTTTTTTTTCCTCTTTTTTTCCCCTGATTTTTATTTCAGAATATTACAAGTGTATAAATGTTTTGGTTACATAAATTGCTTTTGTACCATTTGAATCAAAGTTATAAGTTTACCTGTCCCTAAGATAGTGTGCATTGTACCCATTAGGTGTGAATTTATTGGCAAAAAATTACTTACCTCATTATTCCTTTGTTCAAAATTGTGGCTCACCAAAGACATTAATTATTTAGATAAATCTTAAAAATCACATGTCAATGTAGCAAAAATAATTCATTAGAAGTTTTAACTGGAATCACATTGATTTATAAATGAAATAGATGGAAAATTTTTTATATGTGTGTAATATGAAAGCTGTGAGACTGAAGTACAAACTTCATGAAGATACTCAACATAGACAAAATCATGCCATTATAAAGCTGTATAAGTGAAGGGATTTGGTTATTAGCAACTGAAATCAATTCTGATAAATAAGCCATGAATAGCTTTACTGGAGAACCTGGGTAGCTTTAGAATAAAACAAAAATCTGAGAACCTAAGCCTTGGGTGAGAAAGGTACCAAGAGAGTTCTGGAGACCAAAGAAGAAGGAGCCTCTTATATGTCAAGTGCATGTGCTATTTCTAAAAGATTGTAGATTGTTAAAGTTTTCCTACATACTCCGGCTCATTTTCTGTGTATAAAAACAATTTTATTTCATTATTTCTAATTTTTATGCTTTTGACATCTTTTTCTTGCCTTATTGTGCTAGCTATGACTGTCAGCATGTTGAATAAAAATGGTAATACTGGATATCCTTGTTTCATTCCCATTCACAGGGTAAATGTTTTCCATATTTCATCATTGAATTTCATGTCTGCTATAGACTTTCCCCTGGTATTCTTTTCACAGATTAATAAAATTTCCTTTTTTGCCTAGTTTTCTACATTGTTATTATAAGTATTAATTTTTAGGTATTTTGAGTCTGTGCACAAGAGTAAATTTTTTATTTTGTGTTAATGAGGTGAATTGCTTGGAAAAAGATGTCTAATGCCAACTGCTCTAGCATACCTAACATTTGTTTTGCTCATATATTATAAATAAGATGTAATGTAATAATACTGCCTTTCTATTGAATTTACTCTTACTAAATATAACTCTTTATTCTCTGGGGTATTCTTAAGGCCTTTTACTGATGTTAGAATTCATTGACATTGGACTATTAGCTCTCTTTTTGTTTATATTTGCATGATTTAACTTTCATCATTTTATTTTCAAACTTTCTTTTCTTCTATATTTTAGAATTATAAGCCATATCTAGTAGTAATTTTTTATATTTATTTTGACAATCTTTGCCGTATTTTTACATTAAGTTTAAATTAATGATATATCTATATTAACTTTACTATTTGAAACTTTGTTTCCATTTGTCCCATCTATTTATTCATTTTTCTTTTCTTTTCTTAACATTTTATTTGATCTTTCCCCCAGCCCCTTAATTTATAACTTAGGTATTACGTTACTTCCCCTCTCACTCTCTTAGTGGTTATCCTGGATACTGAAACATACATCCTTGACTTACTAAAATTTACTTTAAATTAATATTTTTATCATACCCTAAGTGACATCTGACCTCATAGACTTTTACCTTTATTTATCTCTGCATTTTTCTATAGTTATTAGTTTTGTAAATTCAACATATATTTCAAACCTTAGAAGATATTATTGTTTTAGATTTGATATTTATTTAGATTTAAATTTAATATTTAATATTTATTTACCCATAGTTATGCTCTTACTTGTTTGTCATTTTTTTTCCTGCATCACTATACTTCCTCCTGAAATCTGGTTTCTTCTGTTTGAAGAATTTCCTCAGATTAAGTATTTATGTTTGTAAAGATTTGCACTTGGTAAGTGTTCTTTCTGAATGCATTTGTATTTTACCTTCATTGTCGAAGCTTATTTTCACTGGGCATGGCATTTTATCATGGCCATTATTTTCTTTCTACCCTTTCAAACTGACACTCCAGTGCTTTCTAGATTCTATTGTTTCTGTCAAAAGGTCAGCAGTCATGTTCGTGTTGTAACGTTGAAAGTAAATGTTTGTTTTCTCTGGATGATTCTTAAACTTATTTATCTTTGGGTTTCTAGAAATTTACTCTAATGTGCACAGGTGTATCATTATCCCAATTTATACTGCTTGGTTATTGTATAGCATCTTGATTATTTGACTTTATGTCTTTCATCAATTTTGGTAAATTCTTAGCAAGTATATCTTTAAATATTTCACCTGTTTCAAATGTCTTCTCCATTTCTGAGATGGAAATCAGATACAAGTTAGATATCTCCAAAAGGTCCTATATGTTTTCATACATTACTCTATCATTTTTGTATTTACCTTTGCTTCAATATTGATATTATCTACTTACATATATTCCTATTGGGAATTCTCTTTTCTGTACTGTATATTCTGCTGTTAAGATCATATATGTAATCCTAATTAAAATTATTGATTTGCTCTAATTCTAGGATTTTCATTTGATTGTTTTATATAGCCATTTTCTGATAAAATTTAATATCTTTAAAATATATTTTGATTGTATTTATCACACTTATCCTAAACTTTATATCTGAATATCCTAATATTTGGATTATCCATTAGCCTGAGGTTATTGATTATTTTTTTCACTTGTATTTTGGTCATTTGTTGTTGTTTCCTGGCCTGCCAGGCAAATATTGCTTTTATGCTGTGCATTACATAATAAAAATCATAGATACTTATAAACATTGTTATATTATTTCAAGAGAGGATTTACTTTTCTTCTCTGTGGCATATAATGGCTGGGCATAGCCTTATTCCTGTTTGTCATTAATACCAGTTCATATTTCTTCCAAAGTTACAACTGAAACCTAGGAATAGCTTCTATTTCTTTATGATCCTAAACTCCAATTTTTGTCACTCTTATACTATTTGATGGAAAAATTTTCCATTTAGCTTTTTAGTCCTTTACAAGTTGCTTTCTTTATTTTTTTTTCTCTCAATCTAACTTTGGACATGTGCAATGTAGGAGTTTGCAAATTGCTGAGGAGAGTTATATGTAGAATGTTAAACTCACTTCAGAGTATTCCTCTTCTCTCTACAACCATAGCTGCTTTAGTCCTGGCCCCTTCTTTTGCTCTTTAATGCTTCCAAACAGTTATTTATTGCTTTTAATCCCCAATTCTTATTAAGAAATTTAATCTAACATCAATTTCTTCTTCTTAGTGAAAGGTAGACATTGGCGTATGTATATTTAAATTTATAAAATTTGTTAGATTCTTCTAGAATTTTTTTAGCTCTCTTTACTCTTACCAGAAGCTTATTCTGTTTATTGTATTCCCACTTACCTGCCAATAGTTTTCAATTTAATTGATGTTAAGTGATATACAATTTTTAATTTTTTCCATCTTTCTTATTACTGGTGAGTTTAAATGTATTTTCATCTCCTTTATAGCTTTGGATTTTTTTCCTGCTCTTTTCTATAAATTTACCATTTCAAAATTATACATATGTACATACACACACATACACACACACACACACACACACACACACACACACATACTTTGTCTCCAAGCTCTATTAAAGCTTTCTCCATTCATTAAACATTTCAGTTGAAGCTATAATTTCCTTAACTCTCATTGTTCTTTTGACTGACATTTTCTTTTATTTCTTCTCTAAGTTGATGATTTTTGTTTGATTTGGAAGACTCAGGACCAATATTATCTCTTTTAGGAAGCATTCTTTGACATTCAGGCAGAATATTTTTGATGGAAAGAAGAGTGGTAGAACATACAGCTACTGTACAGTTTGTGATGGGATGTACCATTGATACTGAAATTTCCACTACAGTGGAAAAAAAGAACAAAAATGTTCTGTTAAGACCTTTCATTTATATAGTCCCAGGCTCAAATTCCCAGTTTTGCATAAAGGCAAATACTAGGCTATGATTATTATCCCCAGTGCTGGGGTAGAGAACCACCTCTCTCAAAAGTGCTACATCCCTTTAGTATAGTTAAGAAATTCCTTGGCTGAGGCCCCAGTTATTTTGATACTATCCCTGGAAATAGCTGCATAGCAAAGGTAATTCACTGAAGCCCACTTAAGAAAATTACTGGTAAAATAATAAAACATTTATTGAAATCAATTCTCTCTGCCCAAATCTCTCAATTATAACTGTAGCTGTTAAAGAAATTGCTGCTGCTGGATGAATAACACAGATTTTAAACAGGGATCTCTGAAAAGCCTTCAATTCCCGTCACATTTGGATTACTGGAAAGACTACTCATCACCCTCACATCTTGGCACTTAAACTCCATGTGAAGTTTGAATGTGGACTGAACAGAACAAAAGATAGGAAATATCAAAAATGGCAAAGGTGTTTACTGTTCAATGGATAAATGTTCTCTCCCTAAAGAGAAACCAGAACTACCATGGTGACAAGAACAGTATCAATATTTTTGTGTCCATAGCAAGACAATTGGTAGGTGCCCAGTAATAATTCATGATGAAAATTTAATTGAATTAAACTGCTATTTTAACATATGTACTGGGAACCATTTCTAAATGTAGATCCATACAAAATGTTAAGGGTAGTCCCTGTCTTAAGAGTTGCAATTTAAGTGGACTGATAAAATATATACTTGAAAATTCAGTGTCCCATATAGACATGTACATACTAAGTACTGAGAATCTGCCAAAATTCATATATGGAAAACATTGTCCATTATCTATTAATATGGTCAGGAAAGGGCTCATGAAGAAAGCGAGGATTTCAATGGAGGACACTTTACCGTTTACGTCATTTTTACTAATTTACTATCCTTCAGTATTCCTGTGAAACACCAATTCATTGGAGAACGTTTTCTAGTCTTCTGGATACCTCCTCTGAAGGCTTTGAGATCTCCCTCAGACTTGTATGTGTCCTGCCAAGTTTATTGTGTTCTTTTCAAGGACAAGGATGATATCTCTCTGAAAAATGTAGGCTTTTGATTTAGATACTCTTGACTTTGAGACCCATCCTTAACATTACTTTGTATCCTCAGACATTATTTTTTTTAATTTTAGAATTTTTCAGGGGCACAGATGTTTTGGTTACCTAATTTTCTTTTGTACAGTTCGAGTCAAAGTTATAATTGTAATCTTCACCCAATTAGTGTTTTTTGTACCTGTTAGGTGTGAATTTACCCATCCCATCCTCCCCCCCCCACCTGCTTGATTTCTCTTGAGTTTTACTTCCATGTGTGCACCTAAGTGTTGATCAATTAGTTCGAAGTTAGTATCGAGTACATGTGGTGCTTATTTTTTCCATTCTTGCAATACTTCACTAAGAAGGATGGTCTCCAGTTTCATCCAGGTTATTACAAAAGATACTAGATCATCATTTTTTATGGCTGAGTAGTGCTCTGTGTTATACAGATACCACATTTTATTAATCCATGCATGCACTGATGGGCACTTGAGTTGTCTCCACATCTTTGCAATTGCGAATTGTGCTGCTATCAACATTTGAGTGCAAGTGTGTTTCTTATGAAATGAACTCTCAGACTTATTTAACAAAATTTGTGCTCAGTTACTTCATTTGGAAATTTGGAATTACAATACAAAAACTCATAAGTTTATGGTGAGGATTGAATTGAGTAATTCATCTAAATCACATCTTGAGTCATAGTAGTTGCTCACTAAACACTATTCATCTTGGTTATCTTTTTCATATAATGTTGTATCCCAATATCCACAATATTACCCCTCAGAGAGAGGAATCTCAATAAATGTGCCATAAATGAATTAATGTATAAAGTGACAAAGGTTTGGAAGCAGATAAAAAAAGTCACCCTGAGGATAACAAGGATATGAACCAGGGTATTAACATCCTTGTATAGATTTCTGAAAGGTTAGGGTATGGGGTGGAAGAAATGGGGAGATGTTGATCAAAGTGTGCAAAATTTCAGTATAAGATGATTAAGATCTAGAACTCTAATGTACAGCATGGTAACTATAGTTAATAGTAATCTATTGTATACTTAAAATTTGATAAGAGACTCTATCTTAAGTGTTCTCATGACACAATCACACAAAAGGTAATTATGTGAGGTGATGGACATGTTAATTAGCTTGATTATGGGAATCATTACTCAAGGCATACTTATTGTATGTGAAAACACCACACTGTAAATCTTAAATATATAAAATTTTTTCTTTGCCAATTATATCTCAATAAAGCTGAAAAAATTAAAGAATATAATGAATACAATAAGCATTGTTCTAAGGGACTTACACATACTAAATTTGTGGTCTCCAAAGTTATAAATATAAATAAAATTATTATTCTCATTTCACAGTAGCCAAAATTGAGACATAGAAAGGATAAATCATTAATCTAGTTCACATATTCAGTAATTGGCAAAGCTGAAATTTGAACTGAGATATAATCTTTATCATTGTCAGATCCTACATTATGCCTTAATTATTTTGTTCACTTATATATAATTTTTAGCCTATGTTAAAGTAATCAAAGAAGCAGATGTCAAGGGAAGATTCATTGTTCAAGGATTTTACTGCCCACATGAAGGAAAACAGAGAGAGAGCCAAGACAAGTTTGTGAGGGTTGTAAAACTGTGACACTCGTCTGATCCCACGTGAAGTAGGGATAGGGTAGAAACATTGGGGAAATTATCCTAGAATGCCATGATGACCAAAGAGGTGTGGCCAAGCCATTGGGAAATTTCCAAGCCAGAACCAGTCAGCAGCAGGGCTCCAGTCTCCCAGAAACAGGTTAGCATTGCCCTGCTGAGGTGTGGCCTCTTAACAAACACACATGCAGATTCCCAAGTTCAGCATCAAGGGCCCTTGGTCAGTTATAATCCCTAGGGTTGGATGTCAGTGAGAAGAAAAGAGTAAATTCTCATGGCTGCCACGTAGTTTAATTATATATAAATTTTTACTGTCTTTAAATTGTTTTCTATATATTAATCTTATTAATCTTGATTGAAAACAGAAACATAAAAAATGACAAATACATAGTAGGATCTGAATAATATTTTGGTTGCTGGTTTGTTGGTTTGTCATTTGATATATTTGAGTATTTTTTAATGAAATAGATGATTTAAGATGATAATTTCTAGTAATTTTAAAATTCCTGCATTAGAACCATTCCTTTCATGTATCAGTAGTAGGCAAGAAGACATTTACTGTGCAAAAATTATGTTTTTAAATATTCAAAGGATTTTTTTGAGATATTGGAAAATTAGAAATTATTTCTAAAAGTCATTTTCAACAAAGAAAATAACTAAGGTTTAAAGTTGTTAGATGATTTTCCCAACATCACACTGTGAGCTAGTTTTAAAGCTAGAACATGAGTCCCATGCCTGGCTTTCACGTCTAAAGGTACACGATAACCCTACCTCCTTTCCACGTCAACTGCCTTGCTTTGTCTTTCCTGTACGGGAGATGCTGATTTCTGGATTGCATTTGCATCCCCCACTCTCATTCTTTCACAGAGCCGTCAAGCTCAACACTGTTACCATCGACCTCTCTGTTGCCGGGTAGAGGAGGTGAGAGAGGGCAGCAGGCAATGAGGCCTCAGGGTTCTAGAGAGGCCCCGATACTGTTACACTCATCCGGCTCCCTGAACTGGAGGCTGAGTCCAAGGCTGACAAAGGAGGGTGGGTGAGACCTCCCTGGTCACCAAGCTCCATGAAGATTTCACTCATTTGCAGGTCAACTGGGGCCGGCCACTGACAATCAGCACGGCCAGTTCAGCCTGCCATCCTTTCAAAGGCGGGAGGAAAAGATTGACTTATCGGGA
Organism: Avahi laniger; assembly: GCA_963575035.1. Classification (NCBI taxonomy): domain Eukaryota; kingdom Metazoa; phylum Chordata; class Mammalia; order Primates; family Indriidae; genus Avahi; species Avahi laniger. Next base: position 33,029 of record CAUYSK010008629.1, read on the forward strand.
AGCCCCAGTCAGATGAGCGATACTTTTCTTTTTCTCACATTCAGAGAGCTGCCCTCCATCTGTCTCTTCTGATGATTGCGGGTTTGGTCGGGACAATTAAATAGGAATGGCGAGTCTGTCACTTCCACAATCGTGTCTTATGACCCCTTGACGGAGTGGCAATGATTGCTGATAAATTTCCCCAACACATCACAGACTTTCCTCCACCTGCCCCCACAATATTGTCTTCCTTGGATATATACATCACTCATTCTCTTCTTTTTCCATTAAATAAATTCAACTGAAAATTCGAATGACTTGATTATTCCACAATTCTATTTTCACATAGGAAACCAATATTTCTGTCTCCATTGCAGAGTCTGATGAGAGATTCAAATCCAGGCAAGTAACATTGGGAGTTCTGACCTATTCTAGGAGCAGATGAAACAAACAAACAAACAAATAAAAGATGTTTTATATATTTGTCTGCATTTAACATGTATAAAACCTACATAAGATATAAAAAAATAGAAAAAATGCAATAGGTTATCAAGTATTAAACTAAATATGAACACTCAAAATGTATGATAATAAACACTAATAATAATAGTATTTGTCATGTGTATAAAGCTTAGGAATGTCAATCCATTTTATTTAAGATTTTTTATTCTCACTAGGGCTTGTGAAGGTGAGCAGAGCAAAAATGATTTCTGCACAAAAGAAAAAGAAAATTATTCTTAAAAGTAAGTAGTTTTATGCAATTTCATATAACTAAAATATAGTAGACTTTGGACTAGAACTTTAGTTGTTCGAGTTCTGTTCTAATAATGTATATCAGAGTCCATCACAAAATCATTATGGGCTGGAGTTAGAAACTTTCCTGTCAGTGCTGGGAATTGAGAAAGTAAAATCAATGAGCAAATGTTTACAGAACACTTTCACTCTGGGTCCATTCCTGTACTAAAAGTACTGTGAGACACAGGAGAATGAGAAGAGCGTGCAGATGATTTCCTTTTGTCTTCACCGTGGTAACTCCCCATGCAGAGCACACCTAAGGGTCATTTTCCTGGAGGTAACAAGTTGATGATTTGCAGTACCTTCCAGATAAGCCAAATCACAAAGCTATTCTTGACAATTTCTTAAGCTTCTGATAGAATATTTGAAAGATAGAAAAATTTGAATTTCCTAAAATTCCAATGAGACTCTAACTAAACCCCATAGAAATAATTAGAAAAGAAAAAAAAGAGAGAGATAAAACATGATTTATTCTTAAATACGAGGTGTGGAGTGAGAACCTTGGGGCTACAGAAATCTCGATAATCCATTGTTTTTTATTCAGCAAATATTTCTCATAAGAGATGTGACATTGATTAGATCTTAAAGAATAGGTACATTTAGACAGGTAGGAAATGAAAAGCATTTCAAAAAAGAAAGCTATATGTCGCGAAAGGTGTTTGGTACCCAACGAGTGCCCACGACAGCTCTCCACTGGGTTTGGGAGAATATTGAGAGGAGAAAAAACCTCTGCTGAGAAAATGGATCATCAATTCTCAATGCTAATTTCAGAAATCCAAGTTTTCCTTCCTTTAAAATGTTCTATAGGAAGCTTGAGGAATTGTCAAGAAATATCTTTGAGATCAGGTAGTTAGGACCAATAATCAGCCCTCCAGCTCTAGAAGAATGACCCTAAGGGGCACTCCTGTGTGAGGTTACTGCAGGGAAGGCCGATGAAGAGGGCGAACTTCAATACCAAGTGTGCTCCTCTCTCATGCTATCATATTTCTGTACATGTGTGTTTTTTTTTCCAAAAGAAAAAAACAATAATAGCAAGGATAGAAAACTAGCCACATTACTTAATACTAAAAAGAAACATTGTGAAATAGGCATATGTTTGTTTCAACAGCATCCCATTTGCACTGGTCACTCATCCCCTGCCCCAGACTAGATGTCTGAAGTGTTCCCCACACCCTTCCTCCCCAGCTGCAGAAGCCACAATCTCCCATTATACCCCATAATTTATGGGGTATACATACTCTCAGGTAACTGTCATTTTGTAAAGCAGGAGTCCCCAACCTATGGTGAGTTGTATATTTCTTATATATTGCAATGTAATAATAATAGAAATAAAGTGCACAATAAATGTAACACACTTGAATTATCCTGAAACCATCCTCCCAACCCTGGTCTGTGGAAAAATTTTCTTTCATGAAAATGGTTCCTTGTTCTGAAAAGGTTGTGGACCGCTGTTGCAAAGAAGCTGATGAATACATTTTTAGCTAGGTGGCTGCCTTGGGTCCTGGAAAAAGCTACTGGAGTGAAGAGTCAACAGGTGTAGTATCCAGTATGAGGAACTGTGTAAAAGATATTAGGGAAACTAAGATATCTTTGGGTCTTAGTAAATGTGAGCATTGGAGAGATCATCTTTAAGGATTTTTTCCCAACTCTAATGCATTAGAATATTACAGAAGAGATATAAATTCCAAATGAGTAAGGAAATATAAAAGTGTTTTGAATACTAATATGTACTTGATAAACAAATGTTATGAAAATCATCCCATGAAGTGCACTCACGACAGGCTGAGAGGAAACCGGATCTTGGGAGGAGATTGAACAGGAGTTTTGCTGCTTGTTGGCATCATTTGCTTTTTGGACTCTGGCATTTGACCTGTCCAGACATGCCCATAGCATATTATTCCACCTCTACCTTCTAAATGTGAGCGATTAATCCCAAGGTCTAGGCCTCAGATGTCCATGGGGCTCTACCTCTAAAGAGACTAGAGCGGTAGATTTTTGAAAAATCACCTCCAGCCATGGAAATTATCAAGCCATGTTCACATTGATTTGCTTTTTCCAGACAAAAATGGAAATTCAAACATCATGTTGCCAGGACTGTGTCTCAGCCCTCGACCCACAGCCATGTCTAATCCCCACTTCCCTCACTACCACCTTGCTCTCTGTCTCTGGCTTGCCTGTTACTTCCATCATAACGGAGCAAGACTGACAATGCGGGCACAGTGCCAGCTCCCTTTGCTGCCTGATGCTCCAGTGGGCTTTGGATGTGTACACATGTTGAAGGGACATTTAAATGATGTTTGCGTGCTGCACAGTTGGAAAAACAACGTTTCCGCACTGGCTCCTTTGATCTCCTAAAAGCCAGCTATCATAATACAAAAAGATTTGCTAATGGATATAAATAAATCCAAGTGTCTCCAGCCTACGTCATGGAGCCCCACATGGCTCCGATGGCTCATTCAGGTTTGCCATTCCTCAGATCTTAGGGGGCTCAATTATCACATTTCAAGTACACTTGGGTTCCAACAATACCCTAAAATTAAAGAAAAAGAAAAAAATAAATAAAAACCTTTGTGCTGCATGGTAAGGGATAAGTGTTTATGTTGGGAAATAAACAAACAAACACAAGGGCAGTAAGTTTCTTCCATCAGAAAAGTCTCAGAGAGCTTTCTGTTGTGTATTATTATCAGTTCTGGGGCAAAACAACTGATATACTTCACTTTCATTTGAACCTGGTGCCGATATTAAAAATACAGATAGCAACAAGTTGTGATTGCTTTGCACATTGGTAAATTTATTTGAAGCAAATTGCAGGTGGGAGTAATTCAGGAGGAAACAAGAATCAGAAGACTTCATAAAGGAAGCATTTGCCCAGGATAAGAAAACAAGTACAAAAACAAAAACCATTTTAGAGGAGGAATCTGCATGAGAAAAGGAAAACAAACAAAAGTATAATCTGTTCTGGGAGTTGTGAAAAGAGCACTGGCTGGACCACACATTGCACGAGGTGGGCGTGGCCACAGAAGAGGCAAAATCAGCTTGCTGACAATGTTTGGAGTCAGATTGAGAAATAATAAGGGGCCTTTGAAAAATGCTAGTGAGGTTGCAGATGACAGAAGAGTGAAAGATTTGGCATCTACAGAGCGATCAGCAGAAATTGGGTGGTGAAGAACTATAAAAACACTAGTCAAGGTTACTGAGTGAAGCATAGGACTAAAAATACAGGACAAGAAGATGATTTGATGAATACTTAAGTCTGACGTACTGGGGTCAGATGTCCCCACAGAACATGGATTTGGAAAATTGACAGAAGCTGAAAATACACATCTTGGTTTAAAGAGAGAGTGAAGGGCTAGAAATTTGATAAGAGAAGCAAAGAGACTGGAACTCAAATTTGTATAGTTTAAAAGGAGCTGGGAAGTTGCAGAGATGGGCAGACGAGGAGAGTTACTAGCCTGCTAGACGGTGAGTGGTCAGAAACGAAGGAGTAGCAGGAGGAAGTAGGACATAAAAGCTATGGTGGGAGAGCATTTCGTGGAGTGTGCACTCAGCATTGCAAATGTCACAAGAATGCCAATGGCATGAGAAATCAAGAGCGTTGTTGGATTTGGTAACTGAGGATTACCAGTATAGTTAAGAAATTAAGGCCGGGCGCGGTGGCTCATGCCTGTGATCCTAGCACTCTGGGAGGCTGAGGTGGGCGGATTGTTTAAGCTCAGGAGTTCAAAACCAGCCTGAGCAAGAGCAAGACCCCATCTCTACTAAAAATAGAAAGAAATTAATCGGACAACTAAAAATATATAGAAAAAATTAGCCGGGTATGGTGGCGCATGCCTGTAGTCTCAGCTACTCGGGAGGCTGAGGCAGAAGGATTGCCTGAGCCCAGGAGTCTGAGGTTGCTGTGAGCTAGGCTGATGCCACGACACTCTAGCCCAGGCAACAGAGCAAGAATCTGTCTCAAAAAAAAAAAAAGAACGAGTGTGCTATTTAAAATTTTTAATAGCCGCATTGAAAAAGTGAAAAGAAACACGTGAAATTAATTTTAGTAA
>CAUYSK010008634.1:0-35334 GCA_963575035.1 Avahi laniger
TCCCAGCTACTCGGGAGGCTGAGGCAGGAGGATCGCTTGAGCCCAGGAGTTTGAGGTTGCTGTGAGCTAAGATGACGCCACGGCACTCTAGCCCAGGCAACACAGTGAGACTCTGTCTCAAAAAAAAAAAAAAAAAAAAAAGACTCTTTGATAGCTGGTCTTCATTTTGGGTTTGTTTTTTTCATGGGAGACAAACACAATCTTGAATTAGGATTGCAGGTATACCATCTATTAACAGCATAACCTTGGGTAAATCATTCATCCTCTTGGAGCCTTGGTTTTATGGGGATAATGGTAATACCAAGCTTCACAGTGACTATCATTGAACACATGCTGAGGAAATATTAGTTGTCAACAACACAGCAACGCTGTCATCATTTATCTACCAGAGGACTGAATTAGATCTTGAGAAATGATGTTGTTTGATATGGAAAGAGCTGGATTCAGTAATAAAAAAAAAGAAAAAGATACAAGGTTTAGTACGACATGTAAACCTCAATTCCCTCTTGCAGACAATGACAACTAGGCTTGTAGAATCAGAAATCTAACTCCACTACTTAACTAGCTGGGTAACCTCAGGCAAGTCTCTCAACTTTTCCTAGCCCATTTCCTCATCTGTAAAATGAGATTAACAATATTTTTATCAGAGTATAATATGAAAAACCATGCAAGGTATTTAGAATATAAATATACAGAATGTACTAAGAAATATTAACAGCAACAATAACTATGATTCACATATTCATTTATGCATGCAACAATTATTTATCAAGTAGCTGCTACGTGCCAGGCAAGACTTGATGTTAGAGAGTCAGCGGTGAATGAAGCAGACAAAAGTCCCTGACATCGCAGGGCCTACTTTCCATTCTGGTAAGAGTGCCTTGTGCACTGTTAAGTATTCATTAAATAATATGAGTATGTTTTAAGAGAAGACAACATGAAAAGAACCCTAAACCTGGATTAAGATTTAATTTACCTAGGTTTAAGACCTCCTGGCTCTGAATCTTGGGCATTTAACTTCACCTCTCTGGGTCTAGTTTCCTTGTCTATAAAATATTCTAAGAAAAAAAATCCACACATTATTGGAGTTGATAAAAGATTATGGAAACAATTTATTAAAGTACTTTATAAATTATAATGCATTCTACAAATATGCTTTATTATATTTATTCTACCTATATATAAGCTTAATGGTCATATATTAAGCAACCACACACCCAAACTTTACCAAATGAGGGAAATCAAAATCATGAACAATTCTCTTCTTAATTATTACTCAAAGAAATTAAATTTGTAATGTATAGGTGGGACAAATTATGGAAGAGAAACAATAGCTTTTATAGGAGTTGACATTAAAGAAAACTTTAAAAATTTTATAACTCACTACAGTTATCACAGAAAATCCTGGCATTTGTAATATAAATATACAGAGATTCCTGAGAATCCCCAGATTTGTAAATATTACTAGAGCTTATAATTATGTAGTAAGACACACTAAGAATCATTTTTGAAAATGTGCTTCACAGAATTCTACTTTGGAATGATAATAGGTCTCATATGTTAATGAAGATGATTCTAGGCACAAATAAGTTAAATAGATGCTTGGTTAAACACAGTTTCCCGTGAGTTTTTCAAACCATATCTGGTATATGACATGTTCAAAACATTTAAATAAGGAAACATTTCTTCTTCCTTTCTTAGGACAAATGGAATAAACTTTAAGAAATTTAAGTAAACACAACTGAAATATGTAAGTTATCCCTTTGGATTTTCAACAAGAGCCATTCAGTACTCAGTGACCAGTGGAGAACCACAAAGCTCAAAGCTGAGTTGGGATGTAGATATGAAATTATCTGCTTGTCACTCTGTAGCTAAATTCCAGTTGTGTTTTGGCCAATAACTACATGTCACAGGCATTCTTGTCTATACTAAAATTTATTATAAATGATGTTCAAAAGTATAAGCAAAAAAATCCAACCTAAAATACACACACACATATATTTATAAAATTTCCATGAACAACAAGAAATGTCTATTTTGGGAGCTGTACCAGAATTAATCACATAATAAGCAGTGGATTTCAATTGCATTCCCAGGTAAAGGCCAAGCTGTTACCACTGAATCAGGGAAGAAGGTTGGTAATGCACTTATATGTGCTGAAGAACACTAAAAGGAAGTTCCTGATTTTTATCACCTATCGAAATAGCATTAATGAATAACAGTGAATAATCATTCACTACAAATGAGTTACAATTCATCAGAGTGAATTTAGAAAAAAAATCCACTGTTTGGAAGTAGATTAAGACACTGGGTAAGTGTAAAGTACTAAAACCCTTATCTTTTTTTAAATTTAAGCATTTCCAACTTTATATTAAACAGATTCCTTTTGATTGCCTATAACCTGGACCCACAGAGGAACTGATGCCTCAGTGTGAGAGGAAATCACCCAGTCTGCTACAGATTCCCAGAAGAGCAGTCCAGGAAGGGAGAGCTAACTAAAGATTCTCAAGGATCCTGGGAACTGCTATTCATCACGGCTTGTCTGTAATTGAAAAAGGATGCTATGTTTACCCTGCCCACCAAAGAAATGCTGAGCTGGTGTGTAAGATAGACAAATACACATTCAGAGAAAATATTACTTCTGTGTAAGAAACTTGCTAAAGTGTAGAACTGCAGAAAATGAACACCTAACTAAATGCATCCTTGCAAATACAAAAAAAAATAAAACAGGAATAATAAACTGTAATTATTTTTCCTCTGGATCATTCTATAGGACCATGAATTATTTCTGGTGTCAGAAGGGCCTGAGATTAAATCCTGGCTCTGTCATATACTAGCTGTGGGATGAGCCTTCGTTTCTTTATTGACCAATTAGATTGGTCAGGACTTAGTAAGGTAACAAGCACAAACACCTGCTTAGCACACTGCCTGGCACAATTATTAGTTTTTCATCCCGAAAAACTTATCAGATACCTGAGAGTATCCCACGTCCGACCACCAATAGATATTTATTATTCAATAGACACTTCTTGAGTACCCACTCTGTTCCAGGTGCTATGTACAAGGTACCGGTGATAATATAATGAACAAAACAGGCAACAGTCCCAGACCTCATAAAGCTTACATTCTGGTGCTTGTAAAGTGAATTCTTATTTCCATTCTTTCCTCCTAAACCTAAACAAATAAACGTATTATCTTGTCAGTCAAATACAAAACATAAGTTTGCACAATCCTGGAAGCTTCTATGTGTGAACTATAATCTATCTGGCAAAACAAGTTTCATTAGCTGGGCTCAGAAAAGTTCCCATTAGAGTTTTGAGCAGCCAGGTGTCAGCATCAAAAGATAAAATTCAGCATTCAGCAGCAGCAGGAAAAGTGATAAATACCCAGAAATGAATGGGAAGAAGTCTCTGAGTCTGTACAGCAGCACCTTAGAAGCTGTTAGCTAGCACTGGGCTTTCTATGAATCCTCTCAATACTAAAAGGAGGAGATGTAAAGATGTACAAGCCCCATAACTGGAACACACTTCAAGGTGGCTTTTCCCACCTTAAAATTGAAAAGAAATTAACAAGATCTCTCTATGTGACGCTAAACGTCTTAGTGGAAAGAATCCATAGAGCACTAGGGTTTCTCCACAGACTCACATCTTCACTCCTTCATTTACTCATGGGTTCATTCAGAAAGTAACTATTAATAGTATATTCCAGGCCTTAGGGCTGGGTCCTGACAATGCAAGGATGAGTCAGAAACAGCTCTGGCCTTTGAATAGCTCCTAACCTAGAAACTATGTAGAAAAAGCCTTGAAGATCCTGTGTGACGGGCACTCTAACAAGGTCTGAACAAAGTGTTATCAGAGCCCAGAGGAGGGAGCCACAAAGTCAACCATCAGATGAAGCAGCCAGAGAATTGATTCCAGATTCACTTTCCATACAATATCCAATCTATCTCACAACCAATCAACCGATTCTGCTGATTTCATCTCCTGCCCACTTTTCCATGTCCATCACTATGTCTTGCCTCGATTACTGCAGCAGACTGACAACTGGTGTCCCTGACTTGCAGCTACATTCTGTCCTCCACTGCAGCCAGAGTGATTTTTCAGAAATAAAAATCGGATCTTATCACCTCTTTTAAAAACCCATCAACAACTTCCCCTTGCCTCTAGAGTAGAATGCAAATTTCATAAAGCCTACAAAGCCTCCCAGCTCTACCACCCTCTGCACTCGCTACTCTCGATCTCCCACCCTGGGCTCCAAGCACACTAAATGCTCCTTTGCTCTTTTGTACCTCCAGGATTTCAGAGATGCGGCTCCCAACTCTTGCACTGATTTCCTCTCACCCTCGCTCAAATTTCTAATTCCATCTCATCCTACAGTCTCAGCTTGAATATCTCCCATGGCACCCCACATTTTCCATCAAACATTCAGCATCCTTCATAGTCATTGTAATCCTGATCTTTCAAGACTCTCCCCCCTTATGATGTCTTTCCTGCTAATTTCAAGAATTAGCCCTCCCTTCCTCACTACTCACTGACACACATCTTGAACCATATATTTGAGGACTTAATTATATCTAATTGAGCATTTACTATATTCAAACTTAACATTTATTATAATCCTATTTTGTTCTATATTCTGCCTTAGACATTTTTGCTCACTTTAGTTCTTATAACAATTCTTTTAAAAAGACAACTGAGCTAAGCATAGCACCCTAATTTTGTAAAGGGGAAATGCAGAGAGATGACGTTCCCTGCTTAAGTTCACAAAATAATGGTAGAGTCAGCATTTCTAACCCAAGGACCCCAAAACTAAATCTAATCTTCCACCAGACCTCTAATACTCTTCTTTAAATGTTTTTAGTGTACAATTGTTGTCTATCCAGGCAAGCTTCATCAAGAAGCCAAAGTCACAGCAGGTACTAACATACCAGCTGCAACAGCGAGAGCACAATAAAAACTTAGTGAGTTCAATTCTTCCCATTCCTGTCTAGATATTAGGCATCTTGGAGATGGTGAAAAGGTATTTATTTTTTAAATGATCAAATATGCTGAAATAAAAAAAAAGCTACTAAAGTTCTATTTCTATTTTAAGCTCTAAAACTTGTACTTATCCTTAAAAGATAAGCATGGACTTTTCCCCTTCCTTTTTTCCCACTCTTCCTTTCTTTTGCTATGTGAAAATGTTAAGTATTATAAATAACATAATATATGCATCATGTCTTTCAAAGAGATACCCGAAAGCCCTAAAATACTGTACAGGGAGCCAAAAGATGTCTCAGAGTGATTTCTTAAGGTGAAGGTATATCATTAGAAAATGATGTAAGGCCATTCTCGCACGCTTGGCCTCTGGATACCATCCAGCCCTGAGCTGAGCAAGACAGATTCACCGGGAAAACGTCAGGCATCTGAGCTCTCTAAGGAAAGTCACAGTCAAAAATCAGACGTAGCATGACTGCAAGGTTTTGGGGAGAGGCACCAAGCAAGACCAGACAAGATCCTGATGATCTCAATGATGCTTTATCTCCTCACCCCATGCCAAGTTTGAAAACCCATGAAAACATCAAGGATTTAAGCAGTGTTGCCTAACCTGGCTCCCTGCCTCCAGCATCTCTCTAGCCAATGTTGCCTCCACGTGGCCTTGAACATGATTTTCCTAACATACCAATCCAATTATGTCCTCCCTACATCAGACTCCCCCATGATACTCTGCAACCTACAGCAATGGTCTCTGTTTTTGATTATGCATCCTTAATGATAAAAATGTTTGAGCATGCACCTCCTATATGTAAGTATGTATCTATTTAATAAAATATATGCATGTACTATTATACCAATATATCATGCACATCACAAAACACCAAAATGAAAACTAAAAAGATGAGATGAAAATAAATGTAAACAAGAGTTCTAATATTGTTTCCATACCCCAACTCATCCAGTTTTCCACCCACTGTGATGCCTGTATCCTAACATGTGTATGTACTGGCCTTCAAGATGAACTGAAACTCCTTAGCATGCTTACAATGCTTTTCACCATGTGACTACCAGCCATATGTCTGTTCTCATCTCCTACCAAACTCCTTATGTTTCAGCCATGCCAAACTTTTAACTTTGTGCTTTTGTATATGCTGATCCTTCTACCGCAAACTGCTGTCCCTCATACCTCCTCTAGCTGACCATCTCATTCTTAAGGACTTAATTCAAATGTCACTTCTGCTGGGCAGGCTGTGCAGATTTCCATTGGCAGAATGCATTGCTCCCACCATTGTACTCCTGAAAGGCTATTTAAAATCCTAAGATGAAACAAATCCTATTGCCTTTTTATTATCTGATTACAAGGCTCTCTTCCCTTTTAGACTGTGAGCTCCATGAGGATAGAATCTATGGCTTAGTCATCATTGGATTCCTGGAAGCCAACACAAGACCCAGCCACATTAGGTGCTCAATTAATGCTTACTAAAAGAATGAGACAAGACTCTGGGCCTGACTCTTTATGCCCATGGTAGGGTTGCTATGTACAACCTTGCAGACTTTATACTGCATAATTTTAGCAGGTGCTATTCACCTGTATTACCAAATGAACGGTGCCCTCTGTAGTTGTACAATACAGAAGACTCACCTTTGTAAAGCCCACAATGGCTCAACACAAAGTAGTGGCTCTCTATATTGGTAGATATATATATCTAGAATGTGTATACATAGATAGACAGATACACCATGAAGATCTGGAGACCTGAGTTCTAGTGTTCTAGTCCAAGCACTGACAATGATGAAAATAATGTTTGTTATTACAATGATGCATAATTATAATCATAAATAATGTTATGGCACATAGCTGTGCTGCATTAGCCTTTGCAAAATGCCTTCACATTCAATATCATATTTAATTTCCATGACCAATTGGTAAAGTAGGCTTTATTCAGGCCTTGTTGAAAAGTCCAGTTTAGATCGTGAGAAAATCAAGATACAGAATAATCAGGTGACTTCCCAAGGTTACCCAGCTGGTAAATGGTGGAGTCAGGATCAATCAAGATCTTATTTCTAGCTCAAAGCTTTTCTTTTTTTTTTTTTTTCTTTAAACTACCTTACTGCTCTGGGAGTAGTCAAGAAAAGAAACAAACGTAAGAAGTGAAAATGTGAGAAAGCAGGAATATCCAAGGACAGCTGACCAACCACCAGACGAACTCCCAGGCAGGGACGGTATGTATAGTCCTCCTGTCAAAAAGCTCTCTCTCCTATATTCACATCGCTTTAATTTTTTACTTTCTTTTGCTATGCTGTTTGAAATTTAATGGTTTGGGTATTTTCTTAATTAATAACCATCCTCTTTAAAGAATACATTTACCTCTGGTAATGTGACGTGGATATCAATCATTTACAAATGTGTGCAAGCCTGTTTCCCGAGCTGCTTTCTTCCTAGCATAAAACTGAGAACTGCTATAGCACAGGAGAAACTGTGAATTTTGTTTGGAAAGAAGAAGTGATGGGTCACTTTGGGAAAAGGGGTATATTGAGGATTGAACAAATCCAGGAGAGGTGCTACAGTGGTGGCCACAGGGAAGTCTGGAGATAATGCAAACAAGAAAGTGAAAGAGAGGTGGCTGAGTAGTTAAATCCTATCTAGGCTCCAAGTGAGCAAGTTTCAATATAATCAACTGAAGCCACAGGCCCATTTGGTAGGACACAGGAAATAAAAGTAGAAGACTTGAAACTAATGAAGGAGATTTTTAAAAATTTAATAATTGGGCAATCTGGAAATACCAGAAAGCTATTCACCAAAGCAGATTTGTTTTCTTCCTGGGCACACAGCTAGAGAACATCCACCAACCTCTCTTGCAGTTAGATACAGCATCTGAGTTCTAGCCCGCGTGAAATGTACCAGCACTGGCCCATCAAAACCTCCCACTGAGAACCTTCCATTCTCTTGCCCCTTCCATGGTGATCTTGGAAGCCACATATTGCACGTGGTGGAACCACAAGAGGAAAGGAGCCTGGCTCCCCGAATCATAGTTTTGAGGGGAGCCACCTGTTGACCAGGAATAGCCATTTGAAAATCTATGTGAATGGAAACAAAAGCTTCTATTGTGTTAGGTCACAGAGAATGTGTTCGTTTACTATAAGCAGCTGATCAAAACAATTCCTTGAAAAATGATTCTCTTCTTATCAACACAAAAGGAGAGCTACCCTCTTGCCATGTAGTGAAGGAAAGGCATTCTGTAGCAAATAAAGGCAGTGCAATTTATATGGAATAAAGTTAACAGGCAACATTTCAGCATCACATGGACTATTAGCAAAAATGAGCAGAAGCAGCCCCTGACCTACAGACTCTGCAATTTAAAAGGTAGCACTTCAGCAACACTAATAGGACAAATCTGACACAAGAAAGCAGTGTCACATATAGAAAGGCATGAATAAGCTTAAGACTGATTTCTTTTTCTTTCTTTCTTTCTTTCTCTTTCTCTCTTTTCCTCTTTCTTTCTTTCTTTCTTTCTTTCTTTCTTTCTTTCTTTCTTTCTTTCTTTCTTTCTTTCTCCCTTCATTGCTTTCTTTAAACAAACACATTTGTGTGTCTGTAATGTACCATGCACTATTCTAGGTGCTAGAGATACAGTAAATAAAGTAAAATTACTACCCTCATGCAGCTTATACTCTAAAGGGGTAAAGTCAAATAATAAACCTTTAAACACAAAAACACAAACAAGTAAATGACACAATTTTAGAAAATACAATGAAAATATTAACAAAACAAATTAAATTAAAATGGTATAGAGAGTAACAGAGTAGTACCAGAGCTAATTTAGCGAGGTTGGTTAGGGGAGATCTTTCTAAAGAAGTGACATTTGGGCTACAATTTGAACAATGCCTAGAAAGCAGATTTGCAAAGATCTGGGTGAAGGGCCTCTCAGCTTAAGGAAAGAACTATCACATGGGCCTATTGGAAGGACAAAAAGAATTCCAGTGTGGTGCAAGAAGAGTGAGCAGAGAGTGGAACAAGATGAATTTGGAGAGGTAGGCAGGTTCCAGTTTACTTAGAGTGTTACACAGGACCAAGTGTGGTTATTATTCTAAGGGGCATGGGAGCCATGAGACAATTTTCAACAGGAGAGTGACATAATCCGACTTACACTTTAAAAGGCTCATTCTGATAGCTGTTTGGAGATGGACCATACGTGGGCAAGAGTAGATGCTACTATGATCACCGGCCAGAAGACAGGAAAGGCTTGGGCTGGGGTGGTAGCAGCAAAGACAGCATAACATGGATGAAGTTGTGCTTCGTTGTGAAGGTAACGCTAACCAGACTCCCTGATGTCACAGATGTTAGGGATGAGGGAAAGAGTGGCACTGAGGATGACTTCTACATCTTGTGACCTGAGCAACTAGGTGAATGGATGTACCCACAGCTGAGCTTGGGAGAAAAGCACATCGCCCTCTGTTTCCAAGACCCTGGAATTCGGGAGAGCTTTGTAACATGATAGTTGAGCTACACGATGGGTTCAGTGGGCTTCTATGAGCTTGGCCTTGAAACTTAATCGATACTCACAACATTTTTATCACAAAGAAATAACTAAAAATTTCCCACAATGTCTTGCCAATGAACTTTTGAAGCCTGGTTAAAAAATTAAAAACAGTGCTATCTTAACCTCCAATACTGACCGTAGCACAGAGCTTTCATAAGCACAGAGCTTAACAGTAGCCGCTTGGTTTAACCCAGGTGCAATAACCAGGATTTGGATTTGGGCTTTATTTTCCTGCTGTTATAATTCCAAGAAGAAAGTTATGTGCATGTGTATGTGTGGCAGGTGTCAGAGAGTGGTTAAGAAGAGTTATAACTTGGTGGGAGAGCAGGAACAGACGCTTTTGCCAAGTAGCCTAGAACATGAAGAAGCAGGGACAGAGAAAAGCCAGACCCAGGAAGAAGGCTCGTCCGCGTCCGCTGCTGGGAAGAAGATGATGTGTGGGCTATTTTGAACAAAGCAAAAGCTAGAAATCTCTGTGTCTCATAAAAGGGAAGATGGAGTTTGACAGACAATTGAGTACCAGAAGGTCTCCCCATTAATCAGGCAGGACAATTAGAAATAGGAAAAAGGGACACCTCAAGGTATTCTTATAAATGCTACAAGAAAATAAAACAGAATGCTTTATCTCAAGCATTCTTAATTCCTGGAAATAAATGAAAGCGGGAACTACAAGTTAAGGGTTTACTAAAAATGAATAACCAGAAGAGGCTTCTTATTCCTGCTATGGTTTGAATGTTCGTCCTCTCCAAAATTCATAGTGAAATTTAGTTACCTTGTAACGGTATTAAGGCGCGGAACCTTTAAGAAGTAATTAGGCCATGACCGCTATGCCCTTATATAAGAAGGCCAATTTGGTGCCTCTCTTGCCCACTATTTGCCCTTCCACCTTCATCCCGACGATGAATCGAAAGGCCCCTCCCCAGAAGCCAGCACCTTGATTTTCGACTTCCCTAGAACTGTGAGAGAAAAAAATTCCATTATTTATAAATTACCTAGGCTCAGGTATTCTGTTACAGCAGCACAACTGTTGTTATAGTTGGACAATCCTTTGCTGTCCAAAGCAGGATTTTAGGAGACTGAAGCCTAGATTTAAGCACAAACTGGGCTACATGGATCATGATGCTCATGCATTTTGTAAGATGCAAAACATTTAAATGCAAAAACAAAAATGTGAAAAACAAAAAGTTACCTGATTAATTCTTGGATAATCAGAAGTGTAATTAAGCACACTAGACCATATTCCCACACATTCTCTTAATCAAGAATTGACAGGGTCTTGTTTCTGTGGAAGTGCGTTCACGCCAGCCTCTGTCTCCAGTAAATACCCCCATAGCTATTCCGAGGGCTGCTTTCTGTGTGAACTCTGATCTCTCTACTGCTTTCCAGGTCTCTTACTACTCAAAGGGGCAGACCCTTCATCATCACCCCCAGTGACATGAAATAAGTTATAAATCACCTTGCTAATCAGCTGCTGTGCTTCAGACATTTCAGTGGTTTTGTTACATGGAATTATTAAATTCATGCCCATACAGGTAATTTTTTCCAAAGTATTTCCTTGAATATGGCTCTACTTGTGTTTTTCCAAGGAAGGGATGAGTCCATCTTTATTATGCCTGGTTCCCCAATGCCAGCAATATGCCCCTGGAAGAACTGATTGAACTTGGTTCTTCCATCTAAAAATACTCTCCCCTGCTACCTGCCAATTATTCCAAAAAAGTGTGGTCTCTCTCTCAAAGTCTTGGTCTCAATGAGCATACACTTCTCCAATTCCAAGAACTATCCTCAAAACCTTAATGATATAAGTTAGCAATAACGATGATAATTATAACTGTTGTGATCTAGTAAATGTTTACTGAATACCAGACTCATTTGCTAAATTTGCAATTTGCTAAATTTCTGACATGCATTGTCTCATTATCATCTTAATTAGGAAACTTAATTCACCATGTTGGATTTGGCATAACAAAACACTAATTTATAACTAGTGGCCTGTAAAAAAAAACTATTCCCTGGCAGCAGGGCCAGAGCAAACTACTGATGACCACCCCCCAAAAAAATTGTACTTTTTCTGATAATTGTCAATGCTTGTTGTATTAAAAATTGCTCTCAGTTATGAGCAGTGAGTTGGAGGTATCCTTCTGAAGCCATGACATTTGGATCAATTAATTCAGGCAGATATATAAGTAGGCTTATGCTTTTATGCAAAGGTAATAGGTAACTTCACCATCCACAAGTCTCAGAAATTCCAGCGGGATACAAGGTTATGTCTCATTTGTGCCATGTATCCATCATCTATCAGTTGTCACACTGCTCCATGCCATCTTCATTCTGGGATCCAGGCTAATGGAGACGCCCTGATCTGGAACACTGCCAGTTGTTACATCAGGCAGAAAAGAGAATGAGGCAGAATCCTGCAAAACCTCTTAGAGCTTCTATTCTGAAATGGCACATGTCATGTTCACTCACATTTCATTATTTAAACCTGATGTCAGCAGGACCAACAAGGTAGCAAATATTTTGAACAACAACACTACATCGGAACAGTGTGGGTGGTGGGGGGAGGGAGCGACACAAGTCAGGCATAAAGCCCTGGAGTAGAAATGACCTGAGTATCATCTTTGCTTCATTGCTCTGAGTCTCAGGGTCCGAACTTGTAAAATGGAGTTAATGTGGCCAATACTGCCACTTTTCACACAGATTTATCATAAGGCTCAGAAAGTGTAACGTATATAGGCCAGGCACAGTGGTTCACGCCTGTAATCCCAGCACTCTGGGAGGCTGAAGATTGCCTGAGGAGATTGCCTGAGGCCAGGAGTTCAAGGCCAGCCAGACTGGGCAACATACTGAGACCCCATCTCCACAAGAGTTTTTTTAAAATTTAGCCAGGCATGGTGGTGAGCACCTGTACTCCTAGCTACTCAGGAGGCCAAGGTAGGAGGATCACTTGAGCCCAGGAGGTCAAGGTTACAGTGAGCTATGATCACACCATTACACTCTAGCCTGGGCAACAGAGCAAGACCCCATCTCAAAAAAAAAGTATACCATATATAAAAGAAGTTTGAAGAATTCAGAACACTCTTCAAGTAAAAGGTATTACCATTTAATGCTAACTGTATTACTTTTCATACCTGACAGATGGCATGATGCACATTGCATATGGTATCACATTGTTCTTTATTCTTCTAAATAACTTTTTACTACAGGAAGAAAAAGTTTATAAGACTCTATGTAGACTACAAATTCAAGAATTAAGACCATAAGTAGGACTCCTATTGCCATACTTTCCTCAGACACTACTAATTTAAACTAATATATCAGAAACTACTTAAGACCTACCCATTGAAAATGTTAACACAAAGGGAAAAAGCCTCAGCCGACCACGATTCATAAAACACTAAAATCCAACTAAAGCAGTTTTCAAAATGGGGAGTGCTCTTGCTTGAGTCAGATGAGGTTAAATGAAACAACCTCTTGTGAATTGTATCACAGCTGACAAAAGGTGTTATTATGTTCTATTGATTGGCTAGGAGTTCCGATATCTTCTCTATGGAAGTTTCTACGACAATCTCTACAGAGCAGGAGTCCTTAATACACCCTATCTCTGCTACTACCCTACGAAGTTAAAATTGAAAGCTTTTTGTGCTTCTTTTTCCTGAATAGGCTTTTCAAGGTAGCTTGAACAATGTGTGTAATATTTTGTTTTAATTTGCAAGCCAGTCTTGTTCATCGTGGCTTTTACAATATGGGTCATTTTCATTCTTCATTCCATTTACTCAGGGTGAAAATAACTTCCCTGAGGCAGTTCATAAGTATCTAGTTCTTTTTAGGCTGTGGTGAGACAATGAACCCACCCTCTGAGCATCTCTAGTACCCAGGTGTGTGTTTGGCCATCTCTAAGCTTCTCTATTAGATCTCCCCTGGGAGCAATTCCTAGGGAAATGGCCACAGACTAAATTTAACCATAAAATAATGCAGTAGACATGATTTTAACCACAGCCCAAAACCGCCCCCACCTTCTTCCTGTTGCTACAATCCTATTTGGTTCAGGTAAAAGGCAAAAATCATTTGGTTTTAAGGAAGGCAAACGGCTCCTCCAGCTCTGGGGAATGAACACAATAAGCCCAAATCAATGACAGCGGTCACATTTGCTTTTCCCAAACATTGGTCTGGGGGCATGCGTGCGGCAGGGGGATATAACCCAGGTCTGAGAAATAAGACGGGCAAAGTCTTCTGCATGTGGCAATGGTCGGGGGGTGGGAGGTGGGGAGAAAACCTTCTAGGAAGAACTTTCTTTGAGCATAAAAAGATAGAACCTCACATAGAGAAGGTTTTCAACCCCTGCCTTTTCCTCCCTTCCTTGTTTAGGATGCTGGTGTGAGGACACCAAGCCTAGAGCTATGGCAGTCACCATGTAATCACAGGAACATAAGCTCAAAGACCCAAGTCCAAATGCTGATGATGGCAGAATGGAAGGAGAGAAAAGCATCTGCTCTCAATGTCGGTATTCACTCTGGTTGGTTCTCAGTGCCTCCCATCCATATGCCCAGTATATGACCTGCTTTAACCCCCGGGCTCTGTTCTTACACACAAGGAGGGCTCCAGCGTTTAGCCATTTCTCCTTAGGTGCTATCCTTCTCTCCATGAACAAGTCCCCTGGAACTTGTGGAAAGTCTTCATGATAACAGAGAAATAACTGAAGACCAAGCACATCACAATTACCCAAGGCAGCACCGCAACGCAAACTGGCTCAAGTCCAGGCTCGTACACAGAGCTAAGCAGGAGCGTGTCCAGGAAAGCAGTGATTCAGACCTAAATCACTCAACATAATCAATAAAATAAGGCCTCACACATAAAGAGAAAGTTGATGTCACAGATGGTTCCTCATGGAGCTGATTCTATGCAATAAAAATGGTATCAATGAAAATGGAATCCAAGAGTTTCTAATAGCATTAGCATGAGCAGTTATTCTGCCAGGTCTCAGTAGAGAAGTGGGGCCAGGAATGGTGGCTGTTCTGATTCTAATGAGCAACTAAAAGGTCTGTCAGAGGGGATATCAGGATTCAAATCGTTTTTGAGGTTCCTTCTATCATTTTTATAATTGTTCAGAATCTATCCCCACATGTAGGAGAATGTAAGACAGTAAATTATTTAGACCATTATCTGGCTTATAGGATTCTTCTGTGATGAACAGAGAGAATATTCATATTTTTAATTTTTTAAATTACTTTAATTTTCTGACAGATAATACCATAAGGTAAGATCTAAAAATAGATATTAATATGAAGTATTGAAATTAATAGTCTTAGTCTCTTTCCCCCAAATTAACAAATAACTAAGATAGTATTAAAGGATAGATTAAAAGATTCATAGCCAAAGAGGCAGCTTCATTTTCCCAAATGGCATGTCTCCCTAAGCAAGTTCGGATCTATAAAGCACGTAAAAAGAAAAAAAAAAAGGTAAAAAAGGATAAGGAAAAAAAAAATCATTATTTAGAATATGTTGCTAATGAGAACCAAAGTAGTAATGAAGAAAGTCTTCCAGAAGAAATGAAAAAACAGGATACCTATAAGCTACTGGTCACGAGTGGTAATTAGGTGCATTCCCTTAATAACTAAAGAGGTCTTTAGTCAAAGCCAAAATGTTGAGCAGGGGTTAACAATATACACAGTCCTCCCTCATTATATCCGGGTATCAGTTCCAGAACAACCAAGCATAGCCAAGTCCGCACATACTGAAGTCCACTCTAGGCCCTGTGGGAACCTGCCTACAACTGATAGGAAAAGTTGGCCCTCTATATATGTGGGTTTTGCATCCCACAAATACTGTATTTTCTTTTTTTAATGCAAAATATTAAGGGGGTACAAATATTTTTGTTACATGGATACCTTGCATAATGCTTAAGTCATGATGGCTTTTGGTGCGTCCATCACTAGAATAGTGTTCTTTATATCCAATAAGTAAGTTATTACTCCACACCTTCCCTCTCACCCTCCCCACTTCTTGGTTTCCAATGTCCTTTATATCTCTCTGTGCCCATGTGTACCCATCATGTAGTTCCCACTTATTAGTGAGAACATCTGGTGTTTGGTTTTCCATTCCTGAGATACTTCACTTAGGATAATGGTCTCCAGTTCCATACAAATTGCTGCAAACAACATTATTTCATCCCTTTTTATGGCTGAATAATACTCCATGGTATACACATATATACCACATTTTCTTTACTCACTTGTAAAATTGATGGACACTTAGGCTGGTTATTTTCGATCTGCATTTAGTTGAAAAAATCTGGGTATAAGTGGACCCGCACAGTTCAAATCCATGTTGTTCAAGGGTTAATTATAAGACAGCAGAATGGAAAGAACTTTACCATTACTGTCATCAATTAATACTGTTTCTACCTTGAGAACACCTGACCCATTTGAGAACCAAATCACTTAGAGGACAGTGACCAGAATTTTGCAGCATTCATTCAATTCAAGCGAGCTACCTTCCTAATAAACAAATCACCATGGTACAATGTATTATATCAGGAAGATGACAGGAATAATTGGAATGAAAAGAACTGGGACAAACAGAAAAACAGCCTGGACATCATTTTGCCTATTAGAGCTTCTGCAGAGTGGTGGAAGGGAGCCAGTGAGCACCTTGGAAATGGATGGGCTCAGACATTACAGCACTATACATATAGTCCAGGGTCAAAGCTAATTGATCTTCTCTGCCATGTTAAAATAATAAGGCTGTGAAAGGCTCACCACTAGCAGGTTGGAGTGCTCAGCTTGGAAAGAGAGGTTCACATAAGACAGAGGAGTTGCTCTTTCTAAAGCGGAAATGTGGGTCATTGATGCTTGAGGTCTCCAACCCACTCTAATGGAATCAGCCCACGTGCCCAAGTCATGAGTCTGTCTATCTCATAACTGTGACTTTCAGTAGAGATTGGGAAGTTGGCAATTCATGAACCAGTCATTAAGAAGCCCAACTGGGAAAAAAAAAAAAAAAAACCCTCTGACCAGGGCAAGTGAAGGAGATGGCAGCTGGATATAAGCTAGTATCAAAGTGCCATTGGAAAAGAGAATCCACCACATAACATCTAATTGAACGTAGAGATGACAGTCTCCTCAAATAAGAAAACAGAATATGATGCATTTACAGTTGGTTGTTCCAGTGATTGCTATATACAGTAACACTAGAACAGGAGATCTGATATGCCCCTGCTTCTCCTATTTCTTTGCTATGTTTCCTAACTGCCTTCAAAGGTCTAGCTTTCTCATGCTACTAAGCAGCCTGGATAAAACAGGAGAATAGAGTACCCTGGGTAGTTGACATGATTTCCTATAGGATCCTGGAGGACCAGAGCCAAGTGATGGCTTTCACTCTTTACCCACATCTCCCAGGAACACATTTCTCAGCAATTTTCTCACAAATGACTTCATTAAACAGCTTACTTACCTTCACAGTAGGCGGAGTCTCCCTGGACAGAGATGTAACCACTCTTGCACTCACAAGTAGCTTTTGTATTCCAGTTTTTGCACTCTGAATTTTCACCACATTTAGGTCCCTCTGCACAAAAGTTATGACCTAGAAGAAGGAAATAAAATTTTACATAAGAAAAGGAGAAACTAAAAGACCTCAAAATAATAAAGCATGAAATATTTTTTATTGTATGTCACTCTACAGAAAAATATACTTTAGCAATATGCAAGGATGAGCAGGGTAGGAGGTGGGAGGAAAAAGAATAGGAAATTCTGTGCCATGCTTAAGAGATGTTTTTGCCCCATACTCAAATTTGCTAAGGTTGTTCCTGTGTGAAGGGTTTTATCCATGCTGATCCTGAATCTTCTCCTTACTATCTTCTTACATGGCTATGCTTTTTATAATTGTTTTATTGTAGAATTCATAATACATAGAAAAGAGCATATAAAATATATGAATATACAAAAAATAAAATAAATATAACCAGATTATAAGTACTCCTTGATTATACCTTCCCAATGAATTCCCTCTCCCAGCCACTAAAGATAAATACCCCGAATATTGGGTTAATCACTCTATTGTATATTATATAGGTTTACTATATATTTGTGCTTATTCCTAAACAATATATCATTTAGTTTTGCCCATTTTGAACTTTGCATAAATGAAATCATACTGTACATATTTTCTATCATGTGTTTTTCTATTCATCCATATTAACGCCTGTAGTTATAGTTCATTCGTCAATGTTATATAATATTCCATAGTATGAATATTCCACATTTTATTCAGTATATAGCCATACCTCATTTTATTATTATTTGCTTTATTGTGGTTCATAGATAACACATTGTTTTGCAAATTGCAGGTTTATAATACTTGCATCGGGTTAAGTACAACAGCACCATTTTTCATAGAGCATGTGGTCACTTCATGTCTCTGTGTCACACTTTGGTAATTCTTGCAATATTTTAAACTTTTTCATTATATCTGTTGTGGTGATCTGTGATCACTGATCTTTGATGTTACCATTGTAATTGTTTGAGGGTACCACACACTACACCCATATAAGACAGCAAACTTAATCAATAAAGATATGTGTGTCCTGACTGCTCCATCAGCTGGCAATTTCCCTGTCTCTCTCCTTCTCCTTGGGCCTCTCTGTTCCCCGAGACACAATAATATTGAAATGCAGCCAATTAATAATCCTACAATTGCCTCTAAGTGTTCAAGTGAAAGGAAAAGTCACACATCTCTCATTTTAAATCAAAAGCCAGAAAGGATTAAGCTTAGTGAGGAAGGCATGTCAAAATCCAAGAGAGGCTGAAAGCTAGACCTCTTGCACCAAACAGCCAAGCTGTAAATACAAAGAAAAATTTCTTGAAGGAAATTAAGAGTGCTACTCCAGTGGACACATGAGTAATAAAGAAAGCGAAACGGGGGTGGGGGAGGCAAGGGCAACATACGTAACCTAAACATCTGTACCCTCATAATATGCTGAAATAAAAAAAAAAAAAAAGAAAGAAAGCGAAACAGCTTTATTGCTGATAGGGAGAAAGTTTTAGTGTTTGGATAGAAGATCAAATCAGACAAAACATTCTGTTAAGCCAAAGCCTAATCCAAAGCAAGATTCTAATGCATTTCAATTCTACGAAGGCTGAGAGAGGTGAGGAAACTACAGAAGAAAAGTTGGAAGCTAGGAGAAGTTGGTTTGTTAGGTTTAAGGAAAAAAACTATCTCCACAACATAAAAGTGCAAGGTGAAACAGCAAATGCTGATGGAGAAGTCACAACAAATTATGTAGAATATGTAGCTAAGATCATTGATGAAGGTGGCTACAACAAACAGATTTCCAACATAGACAAAACAGGCTTCTATTGGAAGAAGATGCCATCTAGGACTTTCATAGCTAGAGAGAAGAAGTTAATACCTGGCCTCAAATCTTCAAAGGACAGGCTGACTCTCTTGTGAGGGGCTAATGCAGCTAGTGACTTTAAGTTGAAGCCAATGCTCATTTACCATTCGGAAAATCCTAGAGCCCTTAAGAATTATGCTAAGTCTACTCTGCCTGCGCTCTAGAAATGAGTCAACAAACCCTGGATGACAGCACATCTGTTTAAGTATGGTTTACTGAATATTTTAAGCCCATTGTTGAAACCAACTGCTCAGATAAAAAGATTCTTTTCAAAATATTACTGCTCAGGGACAATGCACCTGGTCACCCAAGAGCTCTGATGGAGATGTACAAGGAGATTGGTGTTGTTCTCATGCCTGTTAACACAGCATCCATTCTGCAGCCCTTGGATTAAGGAGTAATTTTGACTTTCAAGTCTTATTATTTAAGAAATATATGTCACAAAACTGTATCTGCCATAGATAGTGGTTCCATTTGATCCGGGCAAAGTAAATTAAAAACCTTCTGGACACGATTTACCATTTAGGTGTCATTTAAAAAATTGTGATTCATGGGAGGAGGTCAAAATATCAACATTAGCAGGAGTTTGGAAGAAGTTGATGTCAACCCTCGAGGATGACTTGGAGGGGTTCAAGACTTCAATGAAGGAAGTAACTGCAGATGTGGTGAAAACAGCAGGAGAACTAGAATTAGAAGTGGAGCCTGAAGATATGACTGAATTGGTGCAATCTTGTGATAAAATGTGAGTGAATAAGGAGTTGCTTCTTATGCATGACAAAAGGAAGTGGTTTCTTGAGATGGAATCCACTCCTGGTGAAGATGCTGTGAACATACTTGAAATTACAACAAAGGATTTAAAATATTACATAAACTTAGTTGATAAAGCAGCATCAGGGTTTAAGAGGATTAACTATTTTTGAAAGAAGTCCTACATGGGTAAAATGCTATCAAACAGCATCAAATGCTTGAGTGAAATCTTTCATGAAAGAGAGAGTCAATTGATAGAGCTAACTTCATTGTCCTATTTTAAGAAATTGCCACCCCAACCTTATCAACCACCATTCTGATCGGTCAGCAGTCATCGATATTGAGGCAAGATTCTCCACCAGCAAAAAGACTGTAACTTGCTCAAAGCTCAGGTGATTGTTAGCATTTTTAGCAAAAAAGTATTTTTAATTAAAATAGTTACTTTTTAAGGCATAATGTTATTGCACACTTAATAACTACAGTATAGTGGAAATGTAACTTTTATGTGCACTGGGGTATCAAAAAATTTGCATGACTCACCTTATTGCAATATTTACTTTGTTGCCATGGTCTAGAACAAAACCCGCTAGAAACACTCTTAAATATGTTTCTTGAGGCATATTTTTTTTAGTCGTGTTTAACATTTTCTTTGCTCAACATTCCTTCTTGAATCCCTGCCATTTTTTTTCAGGATAATTATTTTTCTTCCTAATGTATCCTTTAGAAATGCCTTTAGTATCTTTTTGTAGTGAGTGTGCTCAATTTTAATTTGTCTAAATAAATATCTTTAGAGTATCCTCATACTTGAAAAATAGTTTTACTGGTTATACAGTTACTTTATCTCAACATTTTGAAAGTATTATTCATTGTTTTCTGGCTTCCATTATTGTTGCCAAGAAATCAGTTATTAATCTAACAGTCATTTCTTTGTATGTGGCAATCCCTTCTCTGTGGCTGCTTTTAAGATCTTTTTTATTTGTTTATTTTGTTGGTTGGTTTTGTTTTGTATTGTATTCTTGAGTTTTACTCTAAAGCTGCAGTCCCAACCCCTGGACCATGGACCAGTACCAGTCCATGGCCTGTTAGGAACCAGGCCGCACAGCAGGAGGTGAGCAGTGGGTGAGCAAGTAAAGCTTCATCTGTGTTTACAACCGCTCCCCATCACTCATATCACCACCTGAACTCTGCCTCTTGTCAGATCCGCTGTGGCATTAGATTTTCATAGGAACACGAACCTACTATAAACTGGAAGTGTGAGGGATCTAGGTTGCAAGCTCCTTATGAGAATCTAACGTCTGATAATCTGAGGTGGAGCTGAGTCAGTGATTCCCCGCCCACTAGGTCCCCCGGTCTGTGGAAAAATTGTCTTCCATCAAAACGATCCCTGGTGCCAAAAAGGTGTGGGATCACTGCTCTAAGGTATCTAGGTGTGAATTTATTTTTATTTAGAATTTTCTGGGATTCCTGAATCAAAAGATTGATAAAATTTTCCATCATTTTGGAAAATTCTTAGGTACTGTCTATTCAGACATTCTCTCTTTACCAATTTCTCTATTCTCTCTTTCTGAATTCCAATTAGATAAATGTTCTTTCTTCTTAAGCTCTCTTCCGTGATACCTTACTTAGACTTGCTTTCATATCTTCCATTTCTATTTTTTATATGCTGTATTCTTTGCAACTTCCAGGTGTATATTTCAGTTTATTAAGTCTCTCTTGAGCTGGGTCATGTTCTCTTTAACTCACTCCTAACATTTTTAATGTCACTTATTACATTTTATAATTTTATTTTCTAGAATTCTATCTGATTCTTTTTTAATCTGCTTGGTCAAATTTGATAGGCTCTTATTCTTTCATTTTTTAATTCGATTTTGTAAAAATTTCTTTAAACATATTACATATGCATATTTTGTATTGATAATTCTAATATCTTCAGTCTTTGTGCATCTGATTTTGTAGTTTTTTGTTTATGTTGAGTATCCTGAACCATGGCTTATTTTCTTGGGTTTTGAGTGATTCTTTTATCTGTGATCTCGTATTTTTTGAAATTTAATCTGTGGGAGTTATTTGAGGTTTTGGTTTTAAAGCTGTATTTTTTTTAGAGAGGATTTGTGTTTGCTTTTGTCAGGTGCCTGAGGGAACTATCAACTCAAGATCACTTTAAACTACATTTTTATCTTGGTTCATGAGAATTGAGCCACACAGGTAGAATAAATTCTAGCCCTGAGCTTTCAGGAATGCAAACTTTTCTCCTGTAGACCCCCATCCAGAGTCAGGACTGACAGGAAAGTCTCGTTTCAGAGCGTGAATTTTTCCTAGTCCACACACTGAGGGATTCACCCTTCAAGGTTCTTGGTTTATGCATTTCACACCAGCCCCAGGCTGTCTCCTGTCTGCTCACACAGCATCCATTAGCAGCCAGACTCTAAATCACCAGAGACTAGAAATTGCACTCAGGGAAAATGCCAACTCGAGTGTACTTGCTCAATGGAATCACCCTTTCAATATTTCCGGTCTCTGACTTCTTTATTTTTTGTCCTTACTCTGTCATCTCTACCAAATGTTCAAAAATTATTATATATTGTACAGCATTTTTAGGTGAACTAGGAGCAATAGGTTTTACCTACCACAAAAGTTGTGATATATGATATTAAAGTATATGAAGGTGCTTTATCATCTCTAAATTAGTACATTTTAATGAATAATTATTATGCTATATCACATATTGTGGTCTTATAGAAAACAGTGGGCCTAGAAATCAGGAGTTCTAATTAATAATTCAGGATCTGCAGCTAAAAAAAATAGCATAAATCACTTAACCTATCTAAATATGTATACTGGGAGTGAATGAAATCAGTGATTTTCAAACCGTGTTCCTCTGAGCCCTAGGCACACATGAGTTGTTATGTAGAGTTCAAGTCCCCGGCTCCTGATTCAAACAGAATACTTATGCTTTTATAGTTTTGACATACAGATCGTGTGAATGACAGTTTCTGGCTTAAAAATATGTAAATCACTGCACTAAATAAACTCCAAATTTAATTCCTTTCAGTGCTGACATTCTATCAATAGAACTATTTTTCTTTGAAACAGAATTTTAAATCAACAATATTCAGGCTGTACCTATTCTAAAAGGTGATAATTGTTATTGAATAAAAATAATAAAATCCATACACCTATAACATGCCTGGCATTATACTAGATGTTTTAAATAGGGATAATATTATACACCTTATTAATAAGCTGTTGAAAAAGTTAAATAGGCTAATCCATGTAAAGTACATGAAACAGTTCCAAATACATATTGAGAGGTCAATAAATAGTGGCCACTATGATGAGGATGATTTTGTTGATAATATTCTTGATAATAATAACTCAGTTCAGAATAACCGAATAATGCTGTTATCTTCAACTTCAAGATAGAAAAGAGGAACTCAAACTCACCAACACATAGCTAGTAAGTGGAGATGCCAGGGCTCCCCTCAGTGAGGTCTGGCGAATGCCAATACCCATGATTTCTCACTATGTCATATCCTCCCATGCAGCAGTAAGTGAAAGATGTAGCTACTCATCAGAACATTAGAAACAGATGCATAGCCCTAGGTGAGCATGGTATTACATCCAGCCTCACTACTCGGACCTATTAACTAGCAATTGTCCCAGTCAAGATCACAGCAAGAGTGTAACTTGCTGGAAATCTGAAACCTCTGTCAGTTGAGAATACTTCTATAAGAGCTTGAAAGGTTCATGGTAATCGTCACTAGGAAAAGTACTTGATGTTTTTGCTACCAAAGGGGTAATTTTAGGCATCACAGCTCTCTTAGCCAAAGAAAGTACCTGAACGTCACTACCCAGGTCATAATTGATCAATGATTAAACTGTCATATTTTCCTTCATTACGAAGCTTGACTCAATGTCATGTGTACATCCTTTATCACAAGTATTCTTTGTGTATGTTTCTTTTCTCTTAACTGTCCTTTTTTTCCACATTCATTTGACAGCGTGGAGCAAAG
The DNA here is from genome assembly GCA_963575035.1 of Avahi laniger. Lineage (NCBI taxonomy): Eukaryota > Metazoa > Chordata > Mammalia > Primates > Indriidae > Avahi > Avahi laniger. The sequence continues at coordinate 23,663 of CAUYSK010008634.1, forward strand.
CTCCTCAAACACTGTGATTTCCAACACATATCTCTAATCAAGCATGTGCCTCTCAAATCACAATGCAGGGAGTTGGGTAAATTTTATTTCAGGGACAATGAAGAGCCCCATTGACCTTCATGTCAAATCCACTTTGATTGTGCCTGACAATTATGCCATGAACGTGTCTGTTTAAAATTAAGGTAGGCCTCCGTGCAAGCAATGTTTGCTCAGTGCCCATTTACCTTTCTCCACAAGTGAGTGAGTAATCATGCACTTAGCACTGATGGGCATCTACTCTGTGGGCTGCTGCACCATGCAGGCATCTGGGGACAATGCAAATGTTTGCATTCTCTACCCACAGGGAAATTACAAACTCTAAGCAGAGATGAGCCACATATGGAGTCAATACAAGGTGATCTGTGTCAAGTGAGACGTGAGCAGGATAATTGTCAGAGTGTTTCAGAGAGGGAGAAATTATTTCTAGATAATGAAAAACTGTGACAGGTAGAAATCTGAGAAGGCGCAGGACACAGATTCTAGTGGGAGAAATGAGACACCAACCCTTGAAGAAGAAGAAAGGTAAGTTTGGAGAATCTTAAATAATCTGACACAGGTGTAATAACAGTAATAATTAACATTTATTGAACACATACTATGTTCTAAGCACTCAGCTACATGTTTTACATGCACTATCTCATTTAATTCTATTAACAATTCTATGAAACTGAATTATTTTCCTCAGTTTACAGATGTGGCAATTGCAGCTCAGAGAAGTTAGCGCACTTGGGGAAGGTACACAGAGTCATAACCCCAGTCTGACTGAAGACAGAGTTCTTAATCAATAATTATTCCACTATCCTCTTAAGAGCAACAGATTTCTAAGCTTTCTACAGTACAAAGGATAAAGAGGGTATCCTTTTTGCATGTGTATATTCAAACAGAGTAAAATTTAGCTTTCTTCTCATTTTCAAAATACATTTATTTTCTGCCAGGTAATTCCAAATCCTCTTAACGGAAACAGCCTAACTTTAATCACTCGAACTTCTTTAAGTCAGGGTCTATGTCTGATTCACTTCTCTTAACCAGAAACTTCCCATGCAGGGATGGTTGCATAGATGCATGGCTTATAGATGGATGGACAAATGAACAGGAAGAAGTATGGATGGGGAAATTAAGGAGCAAATTAACAGATGAATGAATCTATAGGGGCATGTGATATCCCCTCTTAATCAACTGGAAGACAAATTTGACTCCCTTACTAGTCACCATATTTCTTTCGTTAAACATTTTATTGAGGTATAATTTACACAAAACTCACCCACTGTAAGTATATACTTTGAAGATTTTTAGTAAATTTACACAGTTATGCAGCCGTTACCACAATACAGTTTTAGAACACGTATCTCACCCAGGCTGGCCATGATCATTCTTAAAAACCCACCTCAGCATTTGAGTTGGCTGCCAAGTCATAAATCCTCAATTAATTCTCCACTTTTCAGAATTCTTCTAAAGCCTTTGTCTTTCTTATCTTATGAGTCTGAATAACATGACATTTAAGATACACATCTTCCCTTCCTAGACATTTGTCTTCAGTGGCTACCCACAGTCTCTCTCGCAAGTCCTACAGCTAGACTTTGGTGCATTTTTTCTTCAGCTGGTTATCAACACGGCTTGATGCATGAGACTCCCTCTTTCCTAAATATCAATTTCTTTCTTTATTTTTTTGAATTAGAAACTATGACCAGATTATAGAACACACACACACAAATAAACTGCCCAACATTCAAGTTCTTTTACTTGGTTATTTTTAATAAGTGACTCTAAACTCTTTGAAATTATTCTGTAATTAGAAGCACACAGTACCATCTTTTAACTAGTACTGACTCAAATACAAAGAAGACCATAATTATAAAAAGGTGCTATTTATTGACTTCTTCCAACACGTCAGGCATAGTGGTAAGCATACTACATATATTACTTCATTAAACTCTCATAAAAACCCTAAAGATTACCATTATTTCCATTTTGCAAATTAGGAAAATGTGGCTGGGACTTTTCTTCTCCAAAGTAACACAGCCAGTAAGTGACAGAGTCATGATTTGACTCTAAAGTTCTTGTTGGGACCACTAAGAAAATAATTATTCTAAGATTTAAATACCTGGGGACATAAACATCTACTGATGATTATTATTTGACAGTGTTTTTAGCTTGCAACACTTCTTACATCCTGTAAAATTTTAAAATTTGGCCCATTTAGGACCCAGCTGCAGGTTCTGCCAATCTATTCCTACCAGAAAATAAATCTGGGCCAACGCTTGTTCCCTATCATTTCTGGCCCCTGGTTAAGAACATCCACCTTTCTCTAGAAGCAATAATGAGGGTTCACAGTCCCCTCTAAGAGCACAGGAAACAACACCGTCTGGCATGTCCTGCCTTACATACGATATGTCATTACAGCCAACAGCCCACTGACATTCCTTTGGATGTCCTTGCAGGCATCTCACGCTCACCCTCCTAGCACTGAACTCTCCATCTTACCTCCCAAATCCACACTCCTGGGCTGGCAACATCCATCTGTGGCATCTTTCTCCATGCAAACCAGAAAACTAGGAGTCATCTCTGTCTTCACTTGTCAAATACCAGCCCTCCTCAAGTTCTGTCAATTCTGTTTCATAAATAACTCTTGCATCTTTCTCTTCCTCTTCCACCCCACAGCAATAATAAGAAAAACCAATCCAGTTAAAAATAACATAATGTATACTGGAACATAGCTAAGAGAATAGACCTTAAATTTTCTGCCACAAAAAAAATCAGTGTGTGAGGTGGTGATGCATAATTGGATTGATTTAATCATTTCACACTGTATCCATATATCCAAACATCACATTATAGACCATAAATATAATTTTTATGTGTCAGTTATACTTTAATAAATCTGGGTAAAAAATTTTAAAAGAATACATCAATACGTGAGTGGATTAATAAAATGTGGTGTATGTATACCATGGAATTCTACTCAGCCACAAAAAACAATGGTGATCTAGCACCTCTTGTATTATCCTGGATAGAGCTGGAGCCCATTCTACTAAGAGAAGTATCACAAGAATGGAAAACCAAGCATCACACGTACTCACCACGAAATTGGTATTAACTGAATTAACTGATTAACACTTAGGTGCACATATAGTAATAACATTCATCGAGTGTCGGGCAGGTGGGAGGGGGGAGGAGAGGATGGGTATATTCACACCTAATGGGTGCGGTGCATACTGTCTAGGGGATGGACATGCTTGAAGCTCTGACTCGGGTCAGGCAAAGGCAATATATGCAACCTAAACATTTATCCCCCTGTATATTATGAAATAAAAAAAAAGAAAACAAGAATATGTACACACACACATACATACATACACACACACATACACATATATATATATATATAAATCTATTCAGAGAAGGCTTCCTTGTCCTTCAAGTCTAAATTAAGCCCCATTATTGTCTCATATACTACCCTAACCTTTTTGTTCATAGCAGTTATCACAACTACATATTGTGAGCTTATTTCTGTGTTTATTTGGTGAATGTCTGTCTCCCCACTAGAAGCTCACTTCTACAAGGGAAAGGACCATGAAAGTCTATTCGCATTGTACCTAAGATAATATCTAGCACATTATAGGCATTCAATAATTGTTGAGTTAATGAATAAATCCTCAGAGTCTTTCAAAATTAGAATTAGAAGAGTGTTTTAAAAACGAATAAACTGAGTCTCATCTCAAAGAGTTTAACTACTTTCTCAACAGTACACAGCTAGCAGGTGATGAACGAAATAGAGATTAAAAACTCAAATATGATCCCCAATCTCTCCACCATCTAACATGACTGCCCAGCCATGATTTTAATCATGAAGGGAAATTCAAGGAATGCTGACGCTGGCCTGAGAAGACCATCAGCCATTAGCATTGCCTAGTTCTGCAGTCCCCAATTCCTGGGCCATGGACCGGTACCAGACCGTAGCCTATTAGGAACTGGGCTGCACAGCAGTAGATGAGCAGCAGGTGGGCCAGCAAAGCTTCATCCATATTTATAGCCATTCCCCATCACTTGCATCACCACGTAAGCTCCACCTCAAGTCAGATCAGCATGGCATTAGATTCTCATAGGAACACAAACCCTACTGTAAACTGTGCATGCAAGGGAACTAGCTTGTACTCTCCTTATGAGAATCTAATGCCTGACGATCTGAGGTGGAGCTGAGGAGGTGATGCTAGCACTGGGGAAAGGCTGCAAATGCAGATTATCATTAGCAGAGAGGTTTGACTGCACGATAAATGTAATGCACTTGAATCATCCCCTCCCACTGGTCCATGGAAAATTGTCTTCCATGAAACCAGTCCCTGGTGCCAAAAAGGCTAGGGGACTGCTGATCTAGTCCATGAAATGCCTGGAAGCTTTCCAAAGAAACAAATTTGTTTCCTTCTCCAGGAAACACTCCATTATTACTCATTGCTTGGTAACTAAGTGTCCAAAGAAAAACAGCTTGTCATACAAGAGAATACCACCCATGGATGAAATATCAAGATGAATAAGACCCACTTGGAGCTTACACTTAAGTAGTTAAAATGAGAAAATGCTTGGAAAAAGACACATAATCCACTGAAATGAGGCCTCAGGTTTCACTGAAATCGCCTCTTTAATTTTAGCTCCTAGCAGAGATGCCATTCATTTGCTCAACAAATAAGCACGTAGCATGTGCCTGGGCACTGTGCCAGGCAATAGGGCTAGAGCAAAGAATATCATAAACACGTCCCCATTTATCTTACACTCTAGCAGAGATGACTGACTTTGAGCATTGGATTAGAAGGGGATCATATGACAGAGAGGGGGTCAAGGTGCCCCAGGAATGTATCACAGAGAAGGGTCCTAACGCAAGAAGATTTGAAGGATTAGTAGGGCGGCAGGACAAACAGTAAGAGTTCCAAAGGCATGGAGCAGCACATGTCCATGACACGTACATGAAAATTAATGAAGTAACATAAAGGTTGAGGTCACACTTTCTCCTCTGGTTGGGGCACTCTAAAATTTGGACTCCTCCTAGTGGTCTATGTATCTAGAGTTCTATCGCCAGTACTCTTTATAATTATAATTATAACTTATAATTATGGTAAAACCATCTACTCATTTTCCTTCATCTCTAGCTTTGAGCCAATCATGGATATGCATCTTAATGATTTGCTCCTATGACTCCTTCCACAACAAGTAATGAATAGGCCACAATACTGGGCAAGACTTAGCATCTCTAAAATAGTTAAAGTTGGACTCCATATAGAACACCATTGCTTGCCCTCAATCTCCTTCCCTAATGTCTCCCCCAGCAGGTCAGGTGGGTTACCTTTGAAATTACATACCTGGACAATCTAAAAATGCACTCCATATTCCTCTCCCTTAACCCAAATCTCAGAAAGTCAATGCCTCTCACATCCACTACTGCCTGCCTAACCTTTAAATTCATATAAGGAGTAATGGTTGACTGAGGACAGCATATTCCATATGCCTCAGAGGTATGGAGTCAGCTCTATCCATGGGCTGATTAAGAGGGATATAACCCAAAGATCCTTTACAATAACTGGATGCCCTTATGTACTCTACAACCAACATACCCACCACAGGAGAAGCCTGGGCCTTTGAGGGTGAGAATGTCCCTTTAGCTTTTTGTGCACAGAAGGTTAAGCCATCAGGACTGGCCTGTTAAGAAACTGAGCTCCAGATTCTTACAAATTTTATTTTAGAAAGCAATTGGTTTCTTCTATAAGAGTCAACATTTAAGGGTCTTCCTGTCACTTCAGGGCCTAGCCTTAGTTTCAGGTGCTCTTTCTGGTGCAATGTGCCTCCCTCTGGTGGCTTCCTAGACCTCAATCCATTATAGTACCTTCAGGGCCATGGAATTCATGTACTCCCTGAGACTCTCCTTCACACATCCTCTGTTCCCAGCCTCAACGGTTGAACTTAGAGTCCTCTCTAGTCCACTTTAGCCTGTGGTCACAGGGATTTTGATCAGATCCCATCTGTCAATACGCAGAGGACCTGGCCCATCCGCAAACTGGCAGTTCCTCCATCTAGGCATTAGCTTACATTCTCATTAAATGCCTCTTTTCCAGGTACTCTTCACCTCAGATACCCTGAAATCCTCTCTCTAAAGCCGTTTCAATTATAAATCCACATAAAATGACAAGAAAGATTGGAAGAGAAAAAAATCACTTCACCCAGACTCTTTGGGAGGGTTGAGTTGAAGGGCATAAAAATCTTAAATAGTACAAATAATCTCAACCAATTTCAGTCCAAGCCAGATGACAAGGCAAATGAGCATGAATTAAAATTATAGATAAACACATTTGGAACAGATGTTGGAAAGAACTTTTTTCGCAACACTGAAAGTCATAAACATGCAGCAAAACCCTCCAAAGTCATTGGCGATACTAAAGATACAATTAAAGCTGATTATGAGAGGGATAAAACCCTGAGGAATGTCTCAAGAATTTTGGGATGGGCCAAATGATGGGGGTGTTTTCTTGGAGTGATCCTGAGGACACATGGTCAAGATTGTTGACTTTTTTTTTTCTCACTCTCTGAGAGCAGAGGAAATCCATGAGCAATCCTTTCCTACCAGGCCTACGTTCACACTTTTACTACTTCTCCCTGGCAGGGGCATAGATGTCACTCCAGTGCCCACTCCCCTGCACCTAATGACCTCACACTTCAAGTGGGCAGGCTCCTGCTACAGCCATTGCCTCAATGCAGTGAGGGGAGGAAGTTTCATGCTGCCAGCGCAAGCTGTCCTGAGGCATCAGAGAAAAGCTGCAGCTGTGATTAGGGCAGTTCTGGGTGGTGCTGCCAGTAACTGAGACCTTGAGCCCCAGCAACGGCACAGCGGCTTCTCCTTGCCAGCGTCCACCTTGCTTCCTTTTGCGTGTTTCCTCCCTGACTGTCCTGTAGTTCTTTTCCTAGGGGCACATCGGCTGTACCCATAGCCCTGTGGATTTAACTACCTGTTCCGCTGGCTACCTTCATTCTTTCTCCAAAGATCAGAGGAATTAGCTACAGCATTTGGCATGACCCAAGATTTGAAGAGGCAAGGTGTCTAGGCCCCTAGTTTAAATACCAGTTTTGTTGATACAAAAAACATGATAAGTCAGGCAGGACTTGTTTTTCTTAACTGTAAGATCTTAGGTTTAAGTCCCACAAAGAGGAAAGCTCAATGTAAAGCAATAGTCTGCACCTTTCATCTTGATTAGTCAATGAAGAGGGTGGGGGTGACCATATAAGAAACTGGGAAGACTTGGTCAAAAAAATTAACTTCATAATCAAGCTAACAAATTATAACTTGAGGAAACAAGTTATAACTCAGCAAAATGGGTTTTAACCTTATTTCCTATACAGAGTAAATATAGCTTATCAGCTGGTGCTGAAAATAATGTCATTCACAGTCACTGACAGGACAATGACAGAAACATTCTATGTGGTAAGAACTATATCTTCACCCCATCTTATCTTCTACATTTAAAGAATTGATTCATAAAATGTGAGCATTAAAACAGATGGTATATAAAAAATATTAGAAAGCCTTGTATTTTATATTTTATATAATTATATAATATCCCTATGGATATTATACAATTATCCAATCGAGGTCAGAAAGCAAAACCACTTTTTGGCAGTTTTCTCAAATTCCCAGTTGAGGCCTCTCCAGGTAGAGAGAGTTCATCAGAGTCCTAATGAAAACAAACCTTGGAAAACTTCAAATTCTCCAGGTAGGCATGAGAAAGGTTTTGATTTAGACTCTGAGGAATGATGCTCTCATGGGATGATTTCCCTCAGACTAATGACCTGACATCACAGTAAGGGATGGTAAATATGCTAACTGAGGGGCCTTCCATGCAAGTATTGAAAGGCAACAGCCACTTTGGTTTCTGTAATCAATAACATCGGGGTGGCAGAAGCCATTCAGCTGTATCACACCACAGTGCTCATCCTGAAATATGCATTTCAGCTCAGCTGAGTCCCATCTCTCTGCTTACTTCCTGTCTGGAAGTCTGTGGATGATCTCGGTCCACAAAGCAAATGGTGCAGCTTTTCTATATGCAGGATACAAATTACTTTACATAGAAATTGAGTGTTTCTCACCTTTTCATTACTTTCTATTTTAGAGTGGAGGAAGGAGAAAGGCGTGAGAAAAACTGAATAATTTGCATTAGAAGTCCACTGGGCTTTCCAAGTCTTGTCAGAATAGTAATTGTACAATCCCCTCCTCCTCTTGCAACACTCCACTCAGAAAACACGAATGCAGAGGAAAAGGTAAAAAACAAATAGAATTTAAAGAGGGAAAGTATTTATTACAAAATTGTAAGAAACCATTATGTTACTTCTAATGATGCTCTTGAGAAATAAATTGGAATTAAGAGATATGGAGGAAAATGCATGGAGAGCATACAGATCAAGACAATTGAGCTCTGAGCTTGCCTGAACTGATTTTTTGTTAATTGTCACTTCAATCATAAGGTTTCATGAAGAAGAGATATCCCACTGCCCAGACAAATATGCCTTTCATTTTCTGACTTCCTGATGTGCAGAGCAGGCCCAAGCATGGGGAGAAGTGGGCTGGATGTTCTAGTATTCCCTCTGCTATGTGTCAACAAGGAAGAAGGAGGTAATGACAATAGATGGGACTGCAAAGGACATTAGTCCATAATAATGCTTCTTCATTCCAGGATCTGAATTCCAAGGTGAGTCATACAGAAGAAATTCAAATGGTTTAATTCACCCCATCCCTCCCACAAAAAGTCCCTTCCTACCATCTGTTTTCTGAAGACACGTTCAAGTTCATGTCAAAATGTAAAGTTGTCAAAGAGCATAAAATAACTCTTTCACACACCTCCAAAGAAAACCATCAGCTTCCAAATAAAAGTGCTGGTGGCTTCCTGGCTGAGAAGGAAACAGGTATGAAGAAGAAAGCCCCCCATTTCACAGATGGGCCCTGGCTAAGATCGAACTTATGAAGCCTCACTCCTGCCTCCCACTCTTCCCTCTAAGCTGAGTCCGGTTGGTAAAAGCCACCAGATTTCTAGCAGTGGAAATCCTGTATGAGTCTGCTTTTCAATGAGATGTCACCTCTCTCAGCATCTTCATTGGCAAAGAAGGACGTGCATTCTAGACAAGAGCTGACAGAAGCAGTGGCACCAGTTCTACTGTAAATTGGGTCAGGGCAAAGAAATCCCTCTCGAATTTCTGTGGCCTAATCAATGATTCTGCTCTAATGAAACCATAAATCAGAAAAGATTTACATAAACTGAGTCCCATTTGGCACATCAACAAATAGCAAGTGATGGATTTTGCATTAAATTGTAAGACCTATCTAATCACCCTATCGGTTACCAATAAATGCATCCCTCTGAAAATTCCACTCAATCTTCAGCTATTTCTAAAGCATTCCAGCTGCAAAGATGCTTATAGTCATGAAAGCAGATAAATTAAGGTAGATATTCTGATAACATGGCTAACATGTCATGGATTCTCAGAGCCATTCTTGGGTATCAACATACTAAATTTTTCTAAGAATTTTACCAAAGCATCTCTCTCTCTCATGACCAACTACAGAGAGCCTAAGCTGAAAACACACCAGGATAAAATATAAAGTATTTTTATATATCAGAAGGTGCTAGGGAGAGGGGTAAACAAATTATGGGCTGCCATCTGTCCTTGTAAATAAAGTTTTATTGGAACATAGCCACATCCATTTATATACCTATGATCCATGCTGTTTTTGTGCTAACAGCAGAGTTGAGTAGTTGTAACAGAAACCCTCTGATCCACAAAGCCTAAAGTATTTACTCTGTGGCCCTTTATGAAAAAAAGTTTGTCAATCCTTGTGCTAGAGAAAAGAGAAAAAAGTTAAATATGAGGTTACCTGAGCTCAACTGCTAGGTTGCTGGGCCCTCCTTACCTCTGGAAGCTTCAAAGCTTAGCCAAAAAGGATATAACTTACTGGGTATTTGAGAATATTTGTGGCAGGTATAGTTTCAAAATAATAGCTATGAGTTTAACTGGATTTGTTTTTTAAGATTTTGAACAAATTCTAGGTTCTCCTGATCCATCTAATTCTGCCTGGGTGAGAAGTTTCAGAGAGGAAGTGATAATTGAGCTGGAGTTTGAAGAAATAAGAATAAATTTAGGAAGGTGGGAAGGGAAAGGGAGATGAAGAGAGGTTGGTTAATGGATTAAAAAAAAAACAGAAGGAATAAGATCTAGTATTCAATGGTATAATAGGAAAATTATGTTTAATAATAGTTTATTGTGTATTTCAAAATAGCTAAGAGAATAATTGTAATGTTCCTAACAAAGATAAATGTTTGAGGTGATAAGTATGACCCTGATTTGATCATTACACATTGTATACATGTATCAAAATATCACATATATGTAACCCCAAAACATGTACAACTCTTATGCATCAATTTTAAAAATAAAAATAAAAATTTTTAAAAAGAATAAAGTTAGAGATGAAGGGAATTCCAGGAAAAGGAAGTAAACCAACTTCTGCCCAAGAAATAATTAGCAGTCAGGTGTTAACTTATTTGAAGCATTTTTCCTTACAGGAAGTAAAAAAGTTACATATGAATCTAACCTATGAGTAAGGATTCACCGTGTCATTCTCTATCAGAGATGGGAACTGGCCCATGTACAGAGCTGAAAAGAATGTTTCCTAATCCCCCTCAGGAGAAAAATGTAATAATGATGATAATGGTTATTATTCTAGGAACTATCATTAGCATTATTATAGGAACTATCATTTTTGAACGTTTATCACATGCTAGGCATAATGCTAGGTGCTTATACATTATCCCATTTAATCTTCACAGCAGTATTATGAAGTAGATACTATTATTATCCTCAATTTACAATTGAGGAGACTATGACTGAGAGAGGTAAATAGGATATGCAAGTTTCTAACAGAGCTTTAGACCCGCTATTCATTAAAGCCTCACACCCTGCGAGGCCACCCCAAGCCCCACCCCAAGTACAACCCACCACCAAGCTCACTTACCTCTACAGACACTGCAGCACTGATTCTCCGGAAGAATGTGATCCTTTTCTGAGCAGTTCAAAGGAGGGCACATGTCTGTAATTTTTACTAAAACTCCACCCTGGAAGCCAAATATTGGGGAAACAAAAAGATGTTCATGTTTTTAGTCAATGATACAAACTTATGAAGCTCTTCGTTAACAGCCTGCAGTGATAACAAGGTACAATAATTAACATTTCCAGGAATTCTACTAAAAATGGTAACATCGCAAATTAAATAGATCAGACTCCCAGAAGATAAATTTCCCTTTCTTACAGCAAAAGAGCCACAGTTTCAACAGTCTTTAAGTATCTTCTATGGAGCAGAAGGATGTTGTCATTGATATACTGATATATGTTTAATAACTGTCTCATGGGTGGAAGAGGCCTAATTTGTAACATTTACTGATTTCTGTGCTGTAAATACTTTAGCGATAGCTGAATTTGAGCTACCGACATAATCTTACTGAAAGCAAAGCTGAGAAGTCACGTACAGTGAGCTTATGTGAGCCAGTTCCAGCCCTCCCCTGGATAACAGGCATTGTGAACCCAAAGATAAAGAAGACATCTTCCGTGCT